>CAJQZN010010173.1:0-13443 GCA_907164685.1 Colias eurytheme | reverse complement strand
GGTTAGACCAGTCCTATCGAGTGTCTACTAGCGAGAACTTGTGTACAATAATATTTAAAACATTTTCGGAAAATGGGTGAGAAAACTGATGATAAGGTAAATTAATTGTTTTAAATTACACAATGTAATTATATAGCTGCGACTTTCCCGGAAAACAAGCCAGGTTACCGCGCAATATGTATAAAAACCTTTTATTTCTTTTTACCCCTTTCAACTTAAAAGTTTTCTAAGAAACCCATACAAAAATTTCTATAAATGTGAAATATATTAGGAATAAGCATTGAGATAATATTAATATGGAGACGACACCGCCTACATCACTTATGTTCCACTCAACATACGCCATGTGGCGTATGTTGAGCGTTTTTTTTTAATGGTTTTAAAGTGAAACGCATCAAATATGCCTTCGTGTGTGTTACGATATTGCACAAATAATACAATTAATACGGAAAAGTGCAAAGGAATAACTTTCATCGGTAAGTACCTAACTATATAATAATTTTTAAAACTTAGTTAGAGCAAAAAAATGGCGCACAGATTTTGTTCGTGGTGTCTCCTCCATACGTAGTAATATTATCTCAATGGGAATAAGTATGTATTTTATACTTCCCCGCTTTATTACTGTAATTTTTAACTGGCATAAATTTTTCACATTTATTTATTTACAGCCAGTGCTGTATTCATACTGGCGCAGCTCATGTTCCTGGCGGGTTAGAATTGCATTGAATTTAAAAGAAATACCGTATGACATAAAAGCAGTCAGCCTCATCAAGGGTGGAGGGGAGCAGCACTGCAATGAATATAGAGAAGTCAATCCTATGGAGCAAGTCCCATCACTAGTCATAGGTAATTTCTTTTTTATTTCAAATTCAAACTTGGAATAGTTCTAGAACAGGATAGAAAAATGTTGAATGTTGATTGAATGTCTTTGTTGCTAATGAAGAAAATTTGTGCTAATATTAATGTTTAATTTTGTTTTTGTGTAATTTGTGCTAAAAAATAAAGTATAAGTAATAAAATATATAATAGAAGTAAATGTATCCCTGGTGGCTGATGCTTTTACAGAATTCCACTAAGATTACAGATGAATTGTTAATTGTTATACAGTAAAAAGTATTAAATTATATAATAATTATTATAACAATTTATTTGTTTTTATCTTTCAGATGGGCATACCTTAATAGAATCACTAAGTATAATGCATTATTTAGAAGAGACAAGACCTCAAAGGCCATTGATGCCTCAAGACTGCTATAAACGGGCAAAAGTTAGAGAGATTTGTGAGGTAACGATGAACTGTATATAGTTACATCATAATGTATGTGTGTATCATAGTATGAAAAAATAGTGTGTTTGAATTAACAAAGCATGTAGATGAAGATTTGGATGGTTTTCTTATTAGATATAATATAATAATCTCAACTACTGAAACAATCACATAAATAATCTTAATCATGTAGTATTAAGAATGATATTATGTATGCATTTCAAGAGTCAAACATCCATCCAAAATTTCACTTATTAATAAGTGAAGTGAAGTCCCATGTCCCCTAGTTGGGGTAGGGGGCAGATGCATTATAATTTATACATCTGTTTCACTGATCGATTTTCTTTAGGGACAAGTAGGACATCAGCCTTCTGTGTCCTGCCAGACCGAGACATTTTTTTTCTTCGTCTCCACCGGGAATCGAACCCAGAACCCTTCGGTTCTACGCTCACGCGTCAACCACTGTACCAAGGAGGCGGTCTATTAATTAATGGTTCACCTTAATTGCTTATTACAATGATATATGTATTTTAATAATATCTATATAATTGCAGGTTTCTTTTCCTGTAAATTTTAACCTTTTAATGTATCAGACATTTCATATCAGGTATTTTGATTTATTTCATAACATATTTTCAATAGTTATATCATCAGATACATAAGTGATAACACTTATCATTGTCTGAGTACTATGGTATCTGTGCTATCAAACATAACATCATTTTAACTATGAATATATAAATTAACACATATCTCGACCTTTATTGTACCTTGAGATATATTTGAAGAATGACAAACTACTTTATTTAAAAAGCAAATAAATCGCCCAAATTTATTAACACATTTATGACATGTGAAGTTAACATGAGCACACAAGGTACTTATAATAATATATAATATAAAAATGAAATTCTATATTTGTTGCTAAGCGCAAATCTCGAGAACATCTGAACCGATTTTGTTAATACTTTTTTATAAAATAATTTGATATATAAATAAAACATCTTTTTTTCAGAAATATAGTTTAGTACATAACACTTAATAAAAAGTAAAAACTAAACTGTCATAAAATTATCAGAACTAAACTACTAGACATTGTCCGTACAGAACTAGTTTTCTGTTAAAAAAAATCAATATTGGTTCACTTTAATCGAAAGTCCTGAGGTTACAATAAGAAAAAAATATAGTTAAATTGAAAACTCCTTTTTTAGTCGGTTGAATTATATTATGAAAAGACAACCTTATACTAAGAAGATCAAAGGGAATATTCAGTGCTAGCTTTCCTCCCGCGGCTTCGCCCGCGTTTTCAAATAATAACCCGATTAGTTCCCGTTCCTGTGGAATTTCCGGGATAAAACCTATCCTATAATTATGTTAATACTATTTACCCTCTGTGTGTGCCAAATTTTATGAAAATCAGTTAAGCAGTTTCAGCGTGAAGGAGTAACAAACATACAAACAAAAATATAAATTTTCACATTTATAATATTAGTAGGTTAAGTAGGTTAAATATAAAGAGAACTTCAAATCATTATTTGCCTCCATACTTATACTCCATACATACTTATTGTCATACTAGCTTTCCGCTCGCGGCTTCGCCCGCGTTTTCAAAGAAAAACCCGCATAGTTCCCGTTCCCGTGGGATTTCCGGGATAAAACCTAATATCCTATGTGTTAATCCAAGTTACCCTATATATGTGTATATATGTGTGCTAAATTTCATTGTAATCGGTTCATTAGTTTTTACGTGAAAGAGTTACAAACATCCATACATACAAACTTTCTCCTTTATAATAGTAATAATAGGATCTATACTATTTTCAGGTAATATCATCAGGTATACAGCCGTTACAGAACCTAATCGTTCTAATCCACGTGGGGGAAGAGAAGAAGAAAGAGTGGGCACAGCACTGGATCACGCGTGGTTTCCGAGCCGTGGAGAAGATACTCGCGTCCATAGCGGGGAAGTACTGTGTGGGGGACGAGATATCGCTCGCTGATTGTTGTCTTGTGCCGCAGGTGTTTAATGCTAGAAGGTAAGACATTTTACTGGTGTTTTGGACAGTGTAAAAGAACTTTTTGATGACTAGACTACTATAATTAAAGTTTTTTTTTTTGTTGTTTTTGAAGTGAAACTTCTTAAGGCGTATTGAGAGTAAAATTTTAACGTCGCGTCATGGCAATACCGTCACGTCATGGAGTAAGGCGACGATTTTGGTAAAGAAGTTTCACTTCTGATACGTGTGCTCGGCACACACACTCTTTTTTTGTTATAATTTTTTTATTGTTTTAAATGGTTTGAAATTGGTTAAATTAGAGTATTGTACATATTATTCTATATATATTTTATTACATTACATGTGTAATCTGGATGCGTTTGACGATATTATATTTGATACATCAGCTTTTTTTAACAATTACACACTCTTTTTACACAGATTCCACGTGGATTTGCGTCCGTTCCCAATAATCCTGCGCATAGACCGAGAGCTCGAGAACCACCCTGCATTCCGCGCCGCACACCCCTCCGCACAACCGGACTGCCCGCCTGAAGCCGCTAAATAATATATAGTGTATGGGGTTGGGCGTGGGGTTGGGATCAGTGGGATGGCTGGGATGAGTGGGATGACAAGTTTGGGTGGGATTGGTATCAGCTGACATCGGGTCATTTGCGGCTTTGATTTATGTAGCTACGTTTTGCTTATGCAGTCGGATTTGTGAGACGAGTGGAACCCACTAATTGATATATCAGAGTTCTGTGACGTTTTGTTAACCTATCCTGTAGTTGGTGGGACAGGTAACGAAATTAAAAAGGTATAATGAATATGTGTGCATATGTACCAGCTGATACTGTGTAGTTTGCGTTTTTCATTCTTCTTTTAAAATTGCGTTGGGATTGGTGGGATAGATATTAAAAGTAAGGTGGGTTGGTGGTTTGGTATGATGAGTGGGATGTATGGAATTGGTACCAGCTAACAACAGATTGATCGTGCTTGACACGCTCATAGACGTAAATAAATATAAAAAATACCACCAATGACAATCCGTGAGATTATAGCAGTTGCAGTGGTGTTTATAATAATTCGTGCACGGTAACTTTGCAATATTATTAAGAACCCACATATAAGTTATATTATAAGGCCTGTTTGGACCAGATCATTTGTTATATTGGATTTGATTATAGATTTGTGAATCGATATAATATTATCAAAAACGCTATAGATAAATGGCATTCGTGTCAAACGACGCCGCTAGCAGATAATCATACAGATATTATGGATAAAGAAATAGATACCAATCTTTAGAAAAAGAGGGAAGATTGTCGGCTATTTGTCTCTTTACTCGCCAAAAGAACACAGGAAAAGTCGGTATTAATCACATGACACATTTTGATAATAATAATTAGTTGCATCAGAAGTGAGACACATAGAGTACTGCTATCTTCTTTTCTTTCAAAAGATTTTTGCCACTAATCCTAGTTTCATATCTTCCATTACTATCTATCGTATCTCTATGTTTTTGTCAACTGACAACTGTTTGAGAAAAAAAAAGTTTACCCTTCAATTAAACGAGGTCGTTTATATTTTGAAACATACTGGTTTTGGTCTATTTTATAAAATGTTTTTAATAAGGCAAGAAAGATCAAATTCCTTATTATAAAATTTATATTCTCTCACTGTTCATATAGAAAAAAACTTGAAAACCAACTTGAATTTAAAAATGAGATATTAATTATAAATGCCATTTCATGCAAATGCTTGAAACAAAAAGATGAAAACAGTGATATTAGCGCACAATCCATTATCCAATCTCTTATACATTCCTTCGCTCCTTTGTATTTTTAAAGTACTCTTACGAACTTTCAGGTACATATATAAAATAAATATATAACGTAAAATTATATTCTAAAAAAAATATAGCGACACATTACATGAAATCGTGTTAAGTATATGATGTGTGATGTAAAACCACTCTTTGTTCGAAAAATATAAATATATATGAGTGCTATAGCAAAAAGCCAAGCTTCGAAAAGATTGTTCGTCAGTTCTCCTTGGCTTTTGATATCATAAATGTGTAAACAAAGATGTTTCTACACTGAACATGGTTTTTATATGCTTATAACACATACAATATATGGACTGTGGACATAATAAGAGAAACGGTACAAAAAAGATACAGATCGGAAGTTAAAATATGTTTTTTGGTTTAACTCGCATTTGAAATAAAATTTTATATCTGACACAATGTTATTAAATCAAGTTTTTTTTTTATTTGGTATAGCTTGACCGCAACCACTGTACCGCTTTTATAGGTATGTGCGGGGCGCGGCGGGGGAGAGTACTGTCCGTTCCGTTTTTTCTAACTTCACTAACTTGATAACTTCTAACTCGTGCTCTTTCCCGGTCCCCGCCGCGGCTGCGGTCAACCTATAGTTCTACATTAATGATTGTAGGTGAACAATTTTCTTAGCAAAATTTTGTATTATCATGATAATGTGTGTTACATTGTTATTTTTGTGGGTGTTTCTTTGTAATAAATACAAACATTCCATGCTTATTTTATAATATTTTGTAATAATTAGGGATGTAACGATACATGAATTTGCCGATACGATACCGATACCGATATTTGTAGTAATGTATCGGCGATACCGATACCGATACCGATATCGATGGCTTGGTAGAAAAATAAATAGTGAATTATGCATAAAAAGTTACCAACATTTAACAGAGACAACTGTTAATCGTATTCTTTTAAATAAAAATGCCAAATCAAAAAACAACAAAACCATTTATTTTAGTACATATTATTATTTTACGAAGTCAGTTAAACTTTAAGTAATATACATATAATCAGTACCTAATAAAATTTTACTATTGGTAGAGTTTTTTCAGAAAACAAAGTGCGCACGCGCGGGCGGCCTCCCGCATCGTTCATTGGGCGCGGGTTTTTGAATTATTTGATATCAAAAAAATTGGTTGTTTGTAAAGTAGGTTTACGATCGAGATGTTTACGTGATAACATAATGCAGTGGCAGCGCTCGAGATGAAACGGGAGATCGGTCCGTCTCTCTCTCGTTATACCTGCGATCGCGCTCGTGAGGTTTTGGTGTGACACAAGTTTATGAACATGTCACCCGACTAAAACGATTTTAAAAACGTTATCACGTTAAAAATTAAAAAAATTCAAAATTATTTCTTTCTTTCCTTTACATAAACAAATTTGTGATTGGAACACTCCTAGTAAGCAAATAAAATGCTTGTGTCAGGAGGTTCCGCTCTTCCTTAACACTATTACAGAAACAGAAATAAAACAATATGAATGAATACAATGCAAAAACATAAAAGAAAAGAAAGAAATTTAATAAAAAAATATCGGTATCGGTTGATTTATTATCGGCGATACCGATATATCGGCTTGCCGATATATCGGCCGATATATCGGTATCGGTATCGGTATCGTTACATCCCTAGTAATAATATTTATTTGTTCTTATAATATTGTATTTTTTTTTTTGTTTACTACGATTTTCACAATGGTATTATTGAAACATTCCATTTTTTCCTTAATAAGAATATTTTCTTTTTAGTTTACCGTTTGTAGGTGATTGTGTTCGAATTAATTTTTATCCAGTACTTAAGTCTAGTCGTAATTTTTTATAGAAAGTATCTACTTTTGTAGCTTTTTACAACAGCTGTTTTATTTGGATAAGCCTAATATTAGTCATTAGATAGGTATGATTTAGGTGGCATTCACCCCTTGCCTTGCAATAGGCAAGTATGCCACTTAGAAATACTCGTACTATAAGTATTTTTTATTATTCCGTTGTTATTGTTTCTTTCGAAATTGATAGTAGAATTTGCAAATTAAGATTTTATTATTATAATGAAATTATTATTAGGAATTAGATGGTGAAATGTTTTTCTAAATAGTAAGTTTTTAAGTACCTACAGAAAGTTTTGTGTATTCGTACTAGTTACGTGTGTGTGCCATTCCATTGATATTCATATTTTGATATTATTGTTTTCGATGTGTTTATAATTTATGATATTATAGTGTCTTGTGTTTCTATTAAAAGATTACGTATTTTCGTGCCTTTTTATTTCACCAGCCTTTCTGATCCTTTCCTTTGTATAACCATCATGGATAAAAGCAATAGTAATTATTATGGCAATAAAACAACGTTAATTAAAATACTTATGATATTAAAAAAAATATATCTTGAATGCATTCAATAATAATGTACCTACAGAATATCTAGTTCATATTCAACTGAAAAGGTATTATCACAGGTATAAAACACTACTATACATGATACAGGTGGTACAAACCTTGACGTCTATAATTTTTTCTTTTTTTTAATTCCTCACATCGTGGCGTCTTTCCAAACTATACAAGGCCAGTACGCAACGGTGTGAAACTAATCACGTATAGTTTGGAAATAACTTTTTTACAAAGTTCTTCCAATCTATACAACAGCAGTACGCAAATACTTGCAAATACTCGCGTATACTTTGTAGTGAAATAAGTAAGAATAGCGCTCCAAAACATACAGCGCCAGTACGCATGCGGACTAATCGTGTATGTTTCGGAGTAAGCGCGGCGTCTCTCCATTGCTCGCGTTTATATTATTGTATTGCTGTTTTGCACGCCTCATAAGCGAAGCGTTGAGGTGGGTACTACTGTCACTTCGCGCAAAACATCTGATTTTTCAAACTTAAAATGTCTTTATGTATCATACATTGCACTTGTAAGATAATACATACACACACATATTAAGAAAAAACACTATTTTTAACATTCATGATAATTTTTATGTCATTTTTGTTATTTAAACTAGTTAAAAAACACTTTAAAAAAGTTCTGTCATGGACGTCCGTGTACTGTCTGTATGTGCGGAGGATTTTCTTGTTAACACGATAGCGACCGAAATACTTTACTAATCGAGTCTTTTTTTTCTCTTACGCTTGAGTATGCTCAGGAATAGAACCCTTTCATTTTTCAGGGTCTGATTCGATGTGGTTTAATTGTTATTAAATAAACAAAAATAATAATTAATAAATAATTAAATATTAAAAAAAAATTAAGAGGCGTGCACTTTTGGATTTTCCAAACTATTGAAATCTATTATTAAAATGCATGTGTATTGTGTATATAATGTTGCGATCGTATATTTTTTGTATTGAGGATGCTTGTGTCTTCGTTCCCGACTATACTGCACGACTTACAATTGACAATAGTGCTAAAATGTAAGAATCTAATAAGTCCAGAAGAAGACGGTTGCGAGGCGACGGAGTCCCGCTTCACGGGGCTCCTATTTTTGTGTAGTTAAAAAAAACACGAACCTAACCTAACCCATAGGTAACCCTTATATCTGTTACCTATTTATTTTTCTAAGCTTACCTAATAATATTTTTATTCCATATTTTACTGAATCAATCAAGAAGAATAAAAGTAGATAGATATAGCTGTACAAGTCTTTGATTGCCTATATATTTATTATTTCGCTCAAGCGTAAGTGGTGTTAGCTATATTAAGTTATACATATTTTGCGTACTGATCGTGTATAGTTTGGAAAGAAGAAGCAAGCATCCGCTTTACAAAGTATACACGATCAGTACGCAAAATTCGTGTATATATTGTAATAACAAACTTAAAAACAGCATTACAAAGTATACACGAGCAGTTTCCTATGGTTGCGTTCTGGCTATGTAGGTATAGTCAAGGTATAGTTTGGAAATACGCCACATCGTGGGCTATCAGAATATACTCCATGTATTTCAGCCGAAGAAAACTTTAAAAGATCATATTTCGAAAACTAGGAAAAATCGTCTAACATGCCTACATTTATTCTGATATCTCACGATGTGAGGAATCTAAAAAAAATATTGACGTCAAGCTGTATAGTTTCAACTACTTGCGCTCCGCGGTTTTACCCGCAGTGCTCCGCTCCTGTTCGTCTTAGATGATATAATATAGCCTTCGAAATAATTTTTCAAATCGGACCAGTAGTTCCCGAGATTTGCGCGTTCATACAAACAAACAAACACTTCAGCTTTATAATATTAGTATAGATTTCAATTTATTCACATGCTCTCTATGTGAACTTTAAAAAATTTTGAATTGTTTGGGATCTTAAATAAAACGATATTTCATTAACATGTCTTTTATTGTTAAATTTAACAAAATATAACATATCCTTAAGCTAATTTAACTTTGTTAATAAAACAATTTAACATAATAGTAGTAAATAAAAGAAAATTAATAACGTCCACTCTCTAGTTATCGCATAATTACATTACGCGTATGAAAGTGATTTTGTTAACTACCCTTCTACTAATGTAACATTAATGTAGAAATTCCACATAATTATACATAGTAGTAACTTAACAAATTAAAGAAGAAAATGCACAACAATTTTTAATTCCTTAGCACATTCCTTTGGCGGGAAAATGTGTTTGAAGGAACATTCGAGAATCTTAAATCTATTCTTCGTCAGTCACGTCGGGCTCAGCTTTCTCGTCTTCGCTGACTTCAGTGACTTCGGGTTCAGCTGCAGATTCTTCTGCGTTGTCTGGAACGACTTCGGGGCTTGCTGGTTCCTCAACGATGGGCTCTGCTTCCTCTGCTGGGATCTCACTGAAAAAAAAAGATAAGAAACATTAGAATAACATTTTTGAAGGCATTTAAAAGTCCGTAACGAGTTTCTTTTAAAATTAAATACCTAGTAAGTTTATGCAATTAGAAATGAAAGATTTTAACGGATTTTAAACGCGATTTATTCTTTATACTATTATCCTGACTTTCCGCACACTTTGCAGCGAGCGTGCAGATCACGCGGTGAAACAGAATCTACGTTTAATTCACGTAAATCGCGTTTAAAATCCTTTAAAATGTTTAATTTTTAAAATTTATAATGCTTAAAATCAAACACATCAAAGCACTAAGTTTTTGCAAGTTATTATTTCTAAGTTATGTTCACTGCAAAATATCAATTCATTATTTTATTAATGAGCAAGTCATATTAGCTTAACATATGAATTTATATACTAATTAATTATTAGAAGTTAAATAACCATGTACCGTGGTATTTTATATAATTAGTACCTAATTACGTACTTTGACTCTCCATCGACGACATCAGCAGCAGAGCCACTCCTTGAGAGTTCTTCTAAGCGAGCAGCTGCCAACTCGGATTCTTGTCTTGCAATTTCGGCTAATTCAGCCGCCTTTAAAGTAAAAACATATTTAATTTTATGCATGTTTAATTATTTACCTACTATAGCCGGAATTTTACTTAAAATAACATATTTATTTAGTAACATTATCTATTAAAATAAAATATTTTACCTGTCTTGCGAGTTCTGCCTCACGTTCTTCTTGAGCCTGACGTTCTAATTCTTCCAACTTAGCTAATTCCTCTTGCCTTCTCTGTTCGGCTAGCCTTTCTTCTTCGGCTAATCTGGCTTCTTCGGCTAATTTGGCTTCTTCAGCTAACCTGGCCTCTTCGGCTAAACGGGCTTCTTCCGCTAGTCTCGCCTCTTCGGCTAATCTAGCTTCTTCTGCCAGTCTGGCTTCTTCAGCGAGTCTGGCTTCTTCTGCAAGTCTAGCTTCTTCTGCGAGTCTGGCTTCTTCTGCCAGTCTGGCTTCCTCAGCCTTTCGCGCCTCTTCAGCTAATCTTGCTTCTTCAGCCAATTTAGCTTCTTCCTCAGCTCTCCTGGCTTCCTCTTCAGCTTTACGTTTAGCTTCTTCGGCTTTGCGTGCTTCTTCTTCTGCTTTCTTTTTCTCAGCAGCTTCACGATCAGCCTGTAAAATATAAAGCCATTTCATTAAAAGATAATTCATAAATTGTACCTGTTAAACATAGTTATATCGTTTTTATTAGACATTTCAATTTCATAATAAAAATTCATAACAAGCAGTGTGGGATGAAACGACATTCTTTGGCACAATATTCATGAGGGTATTTTAATAAAATCATTGCGCCCACCTGGTTATCGTTATATTATAAATAACATTATTATGTTATTTCAGAACTATTACTATTGCTGAACTGTAGCTATTGCTACATATTTATATGTTTATAATTACCTGGGCTTTTCTTTCGGCTTCACGTTTAGCTTCTTCTTTCAGAGCTCTGAAACAAATAATAAATATTTTAAAATAATGATATCTTTTTATTCATTAATTGTATCTGTAGCGTAGTGATATTCTTTTTGTCAAAATGAAAAAAACATGCACGATATAATTTTTAGTTTATAAAACAAACACTTACTTCTCTTCAGCAGCACGAGCTTCTTCCTGCCTTTTCCTTTTGATCTCAGCCAGATCGACGGACGGAGTCAGGACCGGCTCGGCGGTGGTCGCACGGAACCTCGCCTCGCGGTCCGCCTTCGCCGCCTTCAGATCGAGCTCAGGGTCCTCCATCATCTGAGGCGCCTGGAACTTGCGGCTCGGCCTCCACGGCAGGAGTTTCACTGCGCCGCGGCAAGGCACGCGTAGTAATAATGGTTATTGACGAGTCATGCGCTCGTCGAGGCCTCGGCCAATGATCGTTCGAAATGAAGCGATATATGAAGTTGATCGCTCTAGTAAGACGGCGTAGCATTGGCCCCAGCCCGAAAGCTTATGGAAAAGCACCTCTTAAGGCCTTTGGCTTAGTGCTATGAAGCGGCTGCAAGCGTGGCTGGGCCGAGAGCGCATACAGTCGCAATGTGTTGCATGAAATGGGATCAACTCAAAATTTAAATAAACAACCGTTTCATTTATCAAACAACAAAAATACTAAGTGGTATATAACTCAGTAGTGGCATGTATTTACAATAGTATAATCTCAAATAGGGTTAATATCATATCAAAGACTCAAAATGAGAAAATATACATATGAGCGTAATTAGTCGAGAAAGCGAAGCGTTAGGAAGCGTGGACATCATAAGCGTGGAACGGGATAACTACCGTGCAAACTAATTGAAACAACAAGTGTGATTTAATATTTATTATGAAACAAAATCAGTTCTGTTTAGTGAAAACGAAACTCGATCACCACCGCGGCGAACCGCTGTATAACGACAATGACTAGATAAATGTACAAAATAAACCGTTCCTTTAAAATGTTAACAAAATAAGTCGAATCTGAATAAAGTGTATAAAAATATATGATATTTCGGTTAGTCGGAAGGTGTTATACCGAGATCAAAGAGTGCGAAAGTAACGCGACGCGGGGGCAAGGGAGCGGTTGCTGCGGCTTGCGCCCGCGCCGCGCTTCGCTGTAGGCACATGGGGAGATCCGATCTACGCGCACTGCGCCGCCGTCGTTTGTTCCGGCGCGTCTTTCGCTGCAAGAGACACCACACTCAGTGTTATACACAAAATTTATTTCCCATTTTAAAGCTCTCTATTTAACACCGACGACGTCGGAGTTCCGAAGCAAAGTTTTTAGAAAATTATACGCCTACGAGCTAACCTCGCAACTTGTGAATGATAGAGAAAGAGCTACTCACTAAATTATCGTACATTTGTCTTTAGCATTCGTGATTGAATGTGACTTTAATGTATAGAAGACTGGTTATAGACAATTTGCAAAATGAGATAAAATTAGCTTCTAATTCTAAGAAGATAGATAGATACTAAGATAGGAATCAAATAGGAAATCTGTACAAGAATTCAACACTTAAATCTAAATATTTACAGTGTGGATAAACTAATACCACAAGATGATTCAAGGTGATATTAAATAAGCGTTGCAGCTACGAGATTTCTCTGGCGTTTCTTTAAATTTCTTTTATTGATTATGCAGAGGATAAGCGAGCGCTAGTAGAGCGTTTTTGCGATATACCTGTGACGTTCTCGACGGCCAAACCGGCGGCCGCGAGTCTGTTCTTCGCGTAGAAGGATAGGAGGTTCACGTCATCCCTGATGCTAAGTTCTTTGTAGAGGGGTCTGCGGTTGGAGAAGGCCTTATTGCCGGAGTAGTGCACGCACGCGAGGTTGCCGCGTCCTGGCGAGCAACACTCTGTTACCACAGGGGCACACTGGGACTACACGTTACACCTGATTAGTCCAAACGCAGAATAGGGTCATACGTAATCCCCTCTTGTATTCACGTTTGGTCGGAGGACATTTTAGAGTTTAAAAGGTTTACAATAAAGAGTAAACACACAAGTAGGATTAAATAA
>CAJQZN010010172.1:0-12886 GCA_907164685.1 Colias eurytheme | reverse complement strand
TTATGATATTCGGAATATTAAAATTCGAGATTAAGATAGGTAACCAAATAAAATATATGATACACTGTTTAGCGTAGATATTATTCATATTATATTTTTAATTTTACATTTTTCATATGGCTATAATAGGTACCTACATCTTATTTTTTTCAGTTTTTGCAGAATGACCAGCTGCTTCTACTAAAGAGTATGAGCATTGAGCATGCAAAGCGGATGGTTCTGAGTTCAATACCCAAGAAAGTCTTGCATTTACGACTGAAGAAATCAGTAAGAGTGAAACAGTGATGTACCTAATTTAAAGACGTTTTCCATGATAATTTACAATTACAACAACTTATCATTCACTTCTAATAATATATAAACCGTTTAATAGCTTTATCTTAATAACAATCATTATAATCTAAAACTCTTATTGTAATTAAGTTCTATATTAAAACTAGCTAGCCCGGCAAACGTTTTTCTGGCATACTGTTATCACTACTTCGACCTAAACGATATGCGCACAAAATTTCATGAGAGTCGTTTCGGAAGAGTTTTACTACAAACCCGTGACAAGTGAATTTCATATATTAGATTTTGTTGTAAAGACTATCTGTTTGTATTGAACTTTGTGTCTGTAATTACTATCATTAAGTACCTATATTAATACAATGCATACCTACTAATTTTAGTTTTTTTTATTATATTCATTTCATCTTTCCAGAAAGACTCGCATAAATAATGTCACGTAATTAATACTTCTTTACTTTATCTATTTAGTAATTATTATAACTAGGTATGTCTTTAAAACATTTATTTATGAATTCTCATCTCATAAAGGAATAACGATTATGTACATTTTCTTTGCTTTAATTACTATGTCGTTCTCAACGTAAGTATCAAATAATTACTAGGTATAAGTATTTCATTACAAATTTTTCTTATCCTCTCCTATTCGTAGTGCACAAGCCATTTTGAATACCGCATTCACTATTTTCAAACTTATATATACGAAGACAATAGAAATAAAGACTAAAAACGCATAAACATCTAACATATTATACACAATCCAATGCATATTAGCTGTTGGGCTTTTCATATAATCAGCACCATTATTTCGCATAACGTATTCAATCCAGAAAGTTGCCGTATCCAATCCATTCATTGGTCTATCTTTAAACCGTCTTGAAACCTCCTTCGCTTTTCTAAGAAACGCATCGTTACTCAAAATAGTATTCATGGTTTTATATAATATAGTTTCGTCGATGTTTTCATATTTCAGGATAAGTCCAAAGCCGGCTTGTTCCACGAGAAGCAAGTTGTTGTATTGGTCAGCGTATATCGGCATACCTACTATTGGCACTCCGTGATAGATTGCCTCTTGCGTACTCATAAGACCACCGTGGCCGATGAATAATTTTACGTTGGGATGTGCTGAAAATAAAGAGAAAATGTGTGTGATTAAAAATTGGTGTTGAGTTAGATTATTATCTTCATGAAAAAAAGGGGGTGGAGTTACAACAACATATCCTACAGTCCATCTAGTTTCCTAATTTAATTTTAATATAGGGGCAAAAATAAGCAAGAAGTTTATTGTAATTTTCAGCACACAACAACTCTATTTTTCATAAAATTTTCAAGAATAGAATACTTAAGAAATCCATCGAATCATTTAAATAAGCCATACCCAAGATTTTTCGTTGCGGGAACCATTTTCTAATGATGACATTTGGTGGCTTATCCGCCAAGTTATTTTCCTCCCATTTCCAGAGAACTGTATGTTTCAGTCTTTTAAAAACATTGAGGAACGCCCTCTTCTTGTCCTCTGGCAATTCTGAACTTCTCACGTTTGAACCGAAATTTACATAAATTACTCCATTTTTAGATTCATTCAATACTTTCTCGAGATCCTGAAATAGAAATAAATATTGCAACATTTTAAAAATTACACGACAACTTCTTAATAACGTAATTATTTCTACAAGGTCTAATTTTTTAAAAACTGTTTTAAAGTACTTAGTACGTTTATCCATAGTAAAATTTACTATGGTATAACATGGTTAACAATTATATAAGAGAGAGATTTTTGAGAGAATTGTATACCATTAATTAATGATAATTATTAAGGCATAATTGTAAAACAAAAAGAGTTCGATATTAAGAAGTTGTTTTTATTGGAAAATATTAACTTTTCATTACAAATATTATAGGACATAAGTTCTAGACCAATGAATGCATCGTCACTTGCAACTAATAAACGCAGCCTTGATAGTATATTTCTGACTGTTTGTGCCTTGGTTAGTTCTAAGTAATAAGCAACCGGTTAGTCATTCAGGTTTTAACTTTATATTCGGTGAGGTTTACATATACTGTATTTAAATATATTATAACATCTAGCTTGAATCGTTATAATAATATCAACAAAAACTACGTCTTGATCTAGATACATGCGTTTTCTTTGTACTGTATTGGCATAAATGGTACTTAAATCTCTATAACCTCCGAGTTATTTTTAATTATTTCATGCTCTACTATGAATAGCTCTACCCGTATGTGTTTGTGTTACAACTTATAAATTTACCCACACATATTAACTTTACTTTTTTAAGACAGATAGATAGATTTATTTAATTATTATAACTAGTGCTTTTTTTACTTCAATGTACAAAATTTATATTAAAGTATTATTACAAAAACGGAATTTGAATAGTAGTCTAATAGTAACGAACAAAGGAAATTTTCTTATGCATCGCATTGGCTAACCTTGGCAAGCCATTTAACTTTACTCTTTGATAATCCGATAATAATAGATTCTCATCCCATTGTTATAACTACGATGGAATGATACTAGTTACTTTCGTACTTCATTTCCAACTTCCAAAGATTCATTTATATCTTCAAAACATTTTAAATATTCAACTTTATACAATCTTGAGAATGTTTTCTATACTAATACATATTAGAAATCTGGAGAGTTTTTTTGTTTGATCGCGCTAATCCAGGAACTATCAACTACTGGTCCCATTTGAAAAATTCTTTCGGTGTTAGATAGCCCATTTATCGAGGAAAGCTATAAGGCTATAATATAATAATTAAATATCATCAATTCATCACGCTAAGACCAACAGGAGCGGAGCAATGCGGGTAAAACCGCGGAGCACAGCTAGTAGATATACCTATTATAAACACGAGTACGAAAAAAATAAAAACTTTAAATACCTGAACAAGTTTTTCATAATAATAAAGGAATTACCTTAGGTAGAGTTTCATTGTACCAATTTGCATGAATCCCTCCTATTTCAATGATATTCGGCAAATACGCCATAGGAGTGTCAACGCTAAAATGGCTATTAATTAGCAATAGAGATGCGTTTTTCTGCAGATCGTACAAACTCGGAACTGGTTGTGGCAAATCTGGTATGTACTTTTTCACCAACATTTCTTGCTTCGGCAAATATAAGTATCGCCAGCTTACGTAATCATATACAGAGATGTATAAATTCTTCAGTCTGCTCATGAAACTAGTTGGGTCCTCTATGGGGACGAATTCGTATAAAATTGTTGCTAACTGTAGAGGATTTCCCACTATGGCATTATGCCTCATACAATTTCCAAACGCTGTGACCAGAACAAGAGGTGCATTGTACTTATGTGCTAACATGTACAAAGCTTCTACCAGAAAAGTTTCGCTGACGATTAGATCGAATTTATTATCTTTAGCCAAGAAATCCTGAATCTCAGGAGTACTAAGAAGATAGTCCATGAAAGCTACGCCTCCGTCATACAGAATTTTGTCCATGAAATCTGTGGCTCTCATTTCAATCGTGGTGAATACATTGGGCCTTTCGGTTCCTGAAAAATCAATAATAAAATGAACTTAGGTTGGTATCATTACATACGGATAAGGTCATCGCCTTTTACACTTATCACACAGCATTATCTTTTCATTTTTTCTCCATTAATTATAAAATTAATTTAATTATTCACTGTTTTACATTATTCTAAGATAAAGATATAATTAAACGATAGAGCCTTGGGATGCTACAAAATTGCATTTAACATTCGAATCGAAGAAATTTAATTACTTCTTAAAAAACTTTTTTAACTGCGTCTTTTGATATAATACCTATGTACTTTGATAACCAGTTAACCCTCATGAGATAAATGTAAAATTAGCAAACTCGTAAACACAATATACTTACATAATAATAATTACAGTAATAGAAATATTTATATTTATAATCTTGTATAGTTACCTCAAGTAACTAAGGAATTATTATTCATATAAAAGATTTTATGTTTACATGGAAAAATAAAACAAGAATTAATTTTAGAATAAATGAGAAACTATCTAAAGAATTACGAACTAAACAGACAAATGAATTACATTCTTTGATTATAACAAAATAGAATTAAATGAGATATAAAATATGTAATTAATTTGCATGCTGTAATACTGTATTTTAACATCTTTATATACCATGTTTACTTGCAAATAAACGATTTATTTTTAAATAATCAAAAGAAATAATTATGTTTTCTTACCTAACAAATCCCATAGCTCCTTCTTCTCAATGACAATTTGGTGGTAATTCGCTGGCGGGTCAGGAATCTCAAACGCAGTAAGAACTGTCACGTTGTGACCTCTTCGGGCCAGCTCTACGCCGATCGGACGGAAGAATATATCATGGGATTTGGACGTAAAAGGCACGGAATATAGTATGTTTGCAGCGTCACACAATACCATGAATTTTAGTAGAATTATTGTATAGAGAGTCATCTGAAAATCAAATTGATGTTTACTTATAATTGAATATGATACATTTTTAGCACGTGTAATTTTGTGACGTAATTGTGGTAGAAGTTTTTGCAAGGACAGCTTCTCAAGGTGGTTAGATCCTAGGTTCAGTAAAATACTAAAAACATGAACAATCTCAGTTTTAGTATCTCTTTAAATTAGTAGTACTGTATTGTTAGTTTATATAGCCTATATCTTTGCAAATTAATTAATTATGTTGCTGGAAAAGTAAAACGAATACCTCAAATAATAATATTAATTATTATGAGGACAATAGATACGAAAAAAGGTATGTATTACTAAATTACTTACAAGAAACAATGAATTGCTAACAATAATCCATTAAGAAAATGATTTTCCCCGTCGAAAATATATTTAATTTAATAATAAACATTATAATATTTACTCACCATAATCTAATCAAAACACAACACAAAACCAAGTCTGACACTACACTACATAGTAGACCTGCATCCGTCCAAGTATCTTCTTACCTAGATATTTAAACGTCATAATTATTGTCAATCTAATATCCACTTAATTCCCAGTAAATAAGGCATAATTTTTAACACATTGAATGACACCACTGCCTTCGTATATAGGTATATACGCTATTTATAACTTTTAATTAATATCCATAAACTTTGTATTTACGGTAATAACTTTTTTATTATTTTATAATTTTTATATTATTTAATAAAATTAAGACAGGAAAGACGCTAGATTGGAACAAAGGTCATGGTCTCAATCTTTAAGGAGACTTAAAGCGAACCTGCCTACTAAGGGTAGAAGGCTGACTAGTTATTTGCAATTCGATATAATACATATCTTTTTATGTTTATATGACTTAGTAGCAAATTACGCTGCTTTAGGAGGGTTCAAAGTTTTCTTCCTAAATTGACTAATTTTATATTTTTTATGCATAAAATAGATTGAACACCCAGATATGTATAAAAATTATATGTCAAAAGCCAAACATAGGTAAGTGTAATAGCACATAATGCTTATGTGTGAAGAAGAATATTACTGATATGAAATGAAATCATGTAAGTACTATAACAACCAATTTTTTGTAAATTTTTTTAGATTACAAAGTCTACTAATATCTTCTTATTAATCCTCATTCCGGCACTAACAAAAATATTTAATTTTTCTAAATTAAAACAAAATCTTAGTTATGTGTTTGCTGAAGATTATTTTATGTTTTTATTTAGGAAATTCTTGTGAATGATGCATATCCATTTGTAATTTATTATCTAAGTTATTATCATAGAATATAATTATATTTTTACGTGTCTGCGCGGGTAACGTCACTGACGAACCATTGTTCATTAAGTCTGTTGAAGTCAAGTTAAAGTTAAAAACATGTATTTTTGAAGTACATTTTTTTAAATTTGTTGAAGTACCTACATTGGACTCTTCCGCGGCAAAAAGTGAGATAAAAGGGACCTTCTGACCCAAAGGCAGTATAAAAATACATATTATCTCTATTCGAAAGCTCTTGTAAAAGTTTTCATAAATAAAGACTTCACTTTGTGTTTGTTAAGGCTTATACATGCGCTAATAACCTTGACCATACTAGACGGATCTCAAACCTCTCCCGCTGCACCTCCTTTTTTCCTCGCATTTTGTATTTAAAAAGATACTAATCAGTGAAACAAAAAATCCTCGTCAGGGACTGTTGTGTAACTGATAATTTATTAAACATAAAATTTTCAGAGCTCTAAGTCAGCAGGTTACGAAGTTTATAGAGTATTTGCGGAAAAATCGATGACCACGGCACATTTTTTTTCTAGAAATCTATTAACTTTGGAAAAAAGTCCTCGCGAGCAATTAAAGATCAAAGACCATCCTATTTTATATATTTTTTTCGGTATTGTGCTTTATGTTATACCAGACTTTATAGAGGTTGAACATAGTCGAAATTGCCGGGTAACGCCTTAAAAGCTAACTGACTGTTTAGAAAACGAAACAAAAATGTCTCATAAAATAATAAAGGTTATAACTTATAAGTTCATATTTTCAGTATAAAACTTTATGTAGAGCATCCGTTCCAAAAGCTTATATGCTCTAATTTTTTCATTTTAATTATAATATTTCGCCATTTGCGATGCTATTATCGCATATATTAATATACTTTATATACTCATTTGAAAGAATGATATAAAAAATGCCTCACATAATAATTATTATAGCCTTAACCGCCCTGATAAGTTTTATATGAGTGCCATCTATTAAACAATTCTTGAACTATCTACATGATACAATGCGCAAGTTGTACAGTTGAGTTTAAAATAAAATGAATAATTAATTTAAGAAATTTTTAGTAGATGTCACTATCATACATATTACATTAATTGTATCCATCTATATGTTATCTAAACGAAATCTCATCAAGTACTTCTCCTATTAAAGTCACACATCCCATAAATAACAAAATGTTGTAAATGTTTTTCAATTTATCCATTCCTCTTAATTCTCATTAGAATAACTCCTAATTAGTAGTAGGTAGATACCTAATATGTACTATAGTTTATACTATACCAGTACGTAGTAATAGGTAGGCACTATGAATTTTTGAATGACTAATGGCTGCATTTTCTCTAATAATATACTACGTATGTCTTCGTTAAACCTTCGATCTCGATTGAGGGATTTTCTATATTATATAGAGTAATTAATTTAAATAATCGGTTACAGATAGTCATTTGCATACATTAATTTCGAACATTACCATATCATGACCATATACTAACACTTCTACGGCAATAACATTAGTAGTAAGAATATAAATAAAACATGAATCATTACATAAATATAAGTCATACACTAAAAAGTTTGATTACGAATGAATTAAATTTTACTGTTTGTTAAACTTCAGACGGTACACACTTGAACAAATAAATCAATAATGATATGTGTGCGGACTTACTTTTTCGTTTATTTTATAGAGAACTCTACAAAAATGATTAAAATTTCCCATCTTTTTAAGTTTGAAATGTAAAGTCTCTCCATTCACAACCTAGAGGTTTTTACAAATGAAAATATGAGCTGAGACTTCATTCTTGCTCGTCCTTCAAAAATAAGATTTTTACTTTGGTATAATAGCAATATTATCAAATAGTTTTTAATTAGCTAGCTGTGTCCCGCGGTTTTACCCGCATTGCTCCGCTCCTGTTGGTCTTAGCGTGATATAATAATATAGCCTTAGCCTTCCTCGATAAATGGGCTATCTAACACCGTAGAATTTTTTAAATCGGACCAGTAAGTTCCTGAGATTAGCGCGTTAAAACAAACAAACAAACTCTTCAGGTTTATAATATTTGTAAGTATAGATAAATACTCTGGCCAATGACCATATCAATGGGTGAAGTATAAATGAAACAAATATTAGTGTAAATTAACACATTATTTATTTTTTTAAGATTACATTCTTAGTTCATAATAATCGTATCAAATGTTATCAATTAGTTTATAAAATCTAGTTATTCACAATTGATGAGTAAAATCTTTATTTAAATTGTTACAAAGTTCAAATGGACGGAATCTGTTTCCTTATTATTAATCATTAACTTATTAGTACAACTATATGACTTTTTACATAAAGCAACTTATGTTACATTAAACAATGTAATAATAAAGGCACATTTGATGTGTCTAACAGTCCTTTAACATTCAATAAAATATTACGTTATTATTATGGCAAAAGTATTTACGTCACGTAAGTCCTAATAATCTCTTACTTTCTCCGACACTTTATAATTACTTCTTCTCCGCTCAGTATATAGAGGAGCAGCACCATTTCGAGATTCATATTTAATAGGTCGGTCATTTTCATAATACTTAATTGTTGTTATCGGTTCCGCTTTGTATCCTCTGCTTTTAGTAACTGAGTTAACTTCTCTTGACTCAATTATTTCTTTTGACCGACCATCTCTGGATGGGACGATTTTCTTGCTTATCGTCTCAACTGTGTCTGTCACACTTGGTCTCTCTGGATCACCGGACCTCGTTTGGTATCTGTACGTTTCTGAGTAATTATCACTGCTGTTACTCTCTCTTCTATTTGCCGGTGTTTTTACCCTCGAATCCAAACGTGAAACGAATGGACTGCTGTCCCTGTTAGAAGAGTCTGTTCTGTACACTGGTACTTTGCGTTCCTCAGATATCCGGTCTTTGTAATGCGGTGATGGAGTTCCATAGCGTGAGGATAATCTACTTCCATCTGATTCGTCATCGTGAAGCGTTTGGTATAATTCTGGGGCACGATCTCTCAGACCTTTCAAAAATATCTTCTTCTTATCCGTTTCGTCGTACGACTTGCTGAATCCATTTGTATGGGCGTTGCTTAGTGGCGTTGTTTTTCCGTAACGCGCCCCAAACAACCCATCGCGTCTTCGTTCTGTCTCTCTTGATACAGCATCAGCGAGATCGCGTTGGCTTCTGTTTATTATCGAGACGATTCCTGGACTCTTCAGTTGTTCAGGTGTTTCATCGAGCCGGCTCAGGTGAGGGTTGGACTTGTACATCGTGGAGTAGTTTCTGTTCATTCCTGTGACGTATCTAGGATGTGTCTCCTGTTCGGGCACTCCCATAGCAAAACTCTTGCTTCTGTTCAAGCCTTTGTAGGTCCGCGCCGGTTTCGCGGGACCTGGCGGGTAACCATTGACCTTTCCTTCTGGTGCTCCGTTATTTGATATGTTAATGGCACTTGTGGATCGTTTGTTTGAGGTCAGCCGTTGCCAATATTTATTCGAGCTCGGCTTTTCGGTGGTTTTCTCCTTGCGGTCGTGGAGTTTCCTCGGCAGGGTCTGTGCTGAGCGGGAATAATCTTCCTCAGTTTCGCTGTTCGGATTCAGTCGACTCGCAGAATGACTGAATCGACCAAGCGTGCTCGCGAATTGTCCTCTGTAATGAGAAAAAACAAGAATTAACAAAAAATGATTTCGTAATAATATGAGCGCATCCCACGTGCGTTTATTGTTATCTGGTCGTATCATAAAAACATATAATCTTGTGTTTTAAACGTAATTGGATTCAATGGGGAATCTCCGCCTACACAACTAACGAGCACGCTTTGTTCACTTATCTTAAGCCGTTGACTATTTTATAATGGCATCAATTTAAATTATATATACCTACTTTGATCGTGGCATTATTTAATAATGCAACAAAGACTAGAGGTTATTCTTTTAACTCTACAATAAGGAAGCGATACACATTTGAGCTGCAATGACAGTCGAGCTAATTTACATGATCAGAGCCTACACCTGTTGGACATATTCTTGAAGTGAGTCATAGCACTACCATTGCCACACGGTCCTTATAGTTATGTATCGCGAGACGCCGCTGACTCAACGATTATACACTAAATAAGGGCTGTTTTACCGAGAACCGCTTATTTACCCTTACTAGGCAAGTCATGGAGAACCGCAGATCGAAAAGGCAAGATATGCCGGAACGCAATGACGCGACTTGATTGAAATGTGACGAGTTTTTTGATTGATATACAGGGCTATTGTTTCGTTGTCGATTTTATCAGCTTAATTGGCTGTCAAAAATCTTGAAACAATGGTGCTAATTACTATTTATGAAGTTATAATATTATAGGCGTAATTAGTCTTTTATCAATGTTTTAAGAACTAAATTTAATTAATCTATTAATAATTACTACTTAAGCATTTAAAAAGCTTGTTTAAATAAAAGTAAAAGTTTAATATCTATTTTAAAATCTAAGAACTACGTAAACTATAGAAACTGCCTAATAAGTATCGCACCATAGTTTACGGAAAAACTTTCTACTCGAAAACTAAGAATTATCCATCTTTGGAACAATGTGTGGCTCACAAAAACAATTTAGCAAACATGGGTCATATTATTATGTTGCGAAATACTCCTATTTTGAAAGTTTAGCGCTTTACATAAGTAAATGATATTCCTCGATTCGTTACTCTTCACTGCTTTTCTTTTGGGTATATTATTATTTCAATTTCCCTTAATACTGTGACTTATTGTTGTGTATTTAGGTATTTTGCTTGTATAAACAAAACGCGTTATAATATAATTTCTGTCTGTAATATTAGGGTTTATACTGGTTGTTTTGATTTAGGTCTAAATCCGTTTAATAATCAACTAACTATCCAGTCTTTAGAAAAACAAATTGAAGTTACTCTCAATTTAAATATTTTATTATATTATCGTATCTCGTTTATTACTTATTCAAAGAGAAAAAATCTCTATATATTTCAAACTCCGACAGTACAATAACGAAATTTGTCATTAGCTCCCGTGTAATTTTGGTACATAATTAACATATTTTAGTAATCTATTAAAAATTATAATGTATATGTTTCCTGTGAATGTATTTGCGAGAATAATAACTAAAATGCATTGTAATAAAATATTGTAAGGCACACTGCATTGTCGCCACTGGAATGCGACCACAAGGAAAATCTAATGCTTGTAATTATTCCAATGGCTGAGCTTTAGGACCTACTATGAGCTATTAATGTATCGTTATCGACGAATAAATTATGAATAAATTTATTTTTTATTAAGTTTTGAAAAGACTTGACACTTTATGTATAAACAGATTCCAAGTATAAATCCTATTACGGTAGTGTTTGTTATAAATTACTCGTATTATAAACGCCATTTATGTGATCATTTGAATTAGAAAAGGGAATTTATAATAATCTATTTATGGTTAATTTCTATCTAATAAGGTAGGTTATATATTATAGTAATCTATTATAGTAGGTTCTTCTTAACTCAAAGCGTAAAATTTCAGTATAAAATTCGATCGAATTCAAATCGAAGTTTGTGATAAGAGAAATTGAAAACAAACAATTGCTAAAATAGTTTCTTATAAAAACGTTTAGAATTGTTAAGTAATACATAAACCAATTGATTGAATAAAAAAGATCAACCATATCAACTGAATGTGCGCAAAAAGAAGGCGTAGGTTTAAAATCTATTTAAAATATTTTAATTATGATGTTACAACTTTAATTGAGAAGTCAAGGGCAATTAATTAATCATAAAGTTTTTAATGTGTTTATGATATATTTAAGATGAAATTCTTGTAATTTGAGGTCTACTGATACTACCAATTACCATAGATACTTTAAACACACGTTAAGAAATATTTTTAAAGTATAATTCTTTAAGTTTATAAATATATGGCACTGCATGCCGTCGCAATTAATTGAAAGAAAGAGCGATATGATCATTGTCAAAAATTAATTGGTCATTGCCATATCATGATGATGATATAGCAATGACCAATGTGAAGTAGTCTCGACTTTAATAGAGTTAATTATTTGAAGTTAAATACTAAATTGTTATCGAAACTCATAGATTAAGTTCGATCCATGTGTATTTGCTGTTTTTCCTATAAAACCCGATATGATCAAAGTAGAAATCATTAATTTATATTCGCTTATATTATCGTGTAGGAGGCCTAGAGCTGCGACAAGATTCTATTTAAGGCTAGCATACAATACAGGTGGGCATTGTTAATACAATTTAACGCTTATTTAAAAACTATAATAGGCCATATCAAAAAATATGATTAATGAAAAATTTATTGTTATATGGCTAGCATATAATTCGCAAGATTTAATGTTCGCACACTATCGTTTTCATTACTCATCTATGTAGATAATATCTGAGAATAATTTAAATTAATTTGTTTTTGTTAACAGGTATGCGCGTTGTTTACAAATAAGACGTACGCTTACTATACAGAATCACAAATTGTTAGAATGTTTGCTTTGTTTGTTATAACAAGTTAATGTTTCAATTTTAACCATTTGTAAAGAAAACAATATTTTCAACCAGATTTCATCTACAGCAACTCATTTTTACCAAGGGGATAGCCACATTGTTCTATGATATTAAGGGGCTGTTTTAGTTTTTCAAGAGAAAATATGAGGGCAACTTACAATACAGCCTCGATAACTGAATCAGATTGATCAAGAAAAAGTTGTCTACAAATAGATATAGTTCTTACCTTTCGCGGTCACGGGCATCGGCAGCAGCTGCGCGTCTAGGACTGCCGTCGTACTTGTGCTCGCGGCCGTAGATGCTGGGCGCGAAAGGGTCCTC
>CAJQZN010010171.1:0-12922 GCA_907164685.1 Colias eurytheme | reverse complement strand
TACCCTTTGATTTGATTAATATTGGCAAACAATAAAAAATATTGCTGTTATTACAGAACAATAACACATTAAACAAATATTAAAAAATTCGAACATTGTTTATAATAATTGAAAGTAGAATTCACCTACTCAAACAAACCATTAATATTCACCAATATTTAAGTTATTAAATAAATATACTTTCAATTAAGAACTTTAGCTATTTTTTTCATCTCCATTTCACTAGATAGATCTCTCTACTCCTCTCTACTCCTCCTCTCCTCTCTACTCTACTCCATACATATCTATAAGTCTAAAGGCCGGCAAAACAATCACAAAGTTACCTAACGTTGCAATTGTTCATGGGCGGCGGTGATCATTTTCATCAGTACACCGCCCGCTCCTTTGGCGGTTGTGGTATGAAAAAAAAGTATTTTATTAGTTAAGACTTCTGAAAATATCTCAATAAATAAATTAATCAACACCTAGGTATAGGTATTTGTAACTGCAGTCTTGCAAATAAATGTCATTTGAAATTTGAATCAGACGGACACACCCACTGCCAAAGAATGCCGTATAGCACATGTTATGTAAGTATTGTGAATAATTCACAATTATTGTGATAACATAATATTTAAAGTACACTGCCGCGATCCAATTTTCAAATGATGTATGTATGTAGGACTAATGTCGATATCCGGCTCATATCGTTATCTTATTATCTCAATTTTCATAAAGAATCTATTGAAAATACATAAAAATTGTGTTAAAAAGACGTATCATGATTAATTGAAAAATAACATAATCCTTAAAAATAACTGTGATTTATGTCATGCGCATATCTGCAATTTCCACTTAATATTCTATTTTCATATATCCTCCTGTTTATCGACCTTTGATCGAATCATCGTATTAATTAATTTTTATCAAATGATTGTACTTTGTCACGCGCTATCAGCTTATCAAGGATGTAATAGATCTATTGACAATCCCATATCGCTCATGTTTACGCTTCATACTCCGAAATTAAACATTAATCACTGATATTAATGCAGTATTTTCATATCAATTAGCTTATTGTTTTCAAAATATTATGTTGCAGGAAATTCTTTCAATTATCTGAAATCAATGCGTACTTTTTAATCCCGGATTACTGAATGTTATTGGAAACATATTTATGTAATAATTTCTTGAGCTAACCTATCTATTCTATCTGTGCTATCTTACCGAAAGTATATATATGTTTATTGTTAAAAATGAGAGAGAAATACGATTTGTGAAAAAAATTTGGAAAAAAATTTAGTGTAACATTTTTTCGTTACTCGTGACATTTTTCCGTAACGCGCCATCTTATTCTTATCCCTACCACGATTAGACGTATTTCTGTAAAACTGCATATAGTAAATTATTTTTTGAAAAATAAGGTCATAAAGAAGTTTCACTTCTTACGTGTGTACACTAGTACACGCACACATTTTTTTATTAAATCATAGTTTCTCTAAAATTGTTTAATAAATTATTATATTGATTATAAATCCATTCAAAAGATTCACCATAAATATGATACGGTACTAGATATATAATTTTAAAAGCATTTAAAACCATCGCCATTATAGACATATCTAATAAACTCCATACAAATGCTACCATTATGTCACTCCACAACAAAACAATATTAACATGAAAACTTTCTGATGTTATCACTACGGGTCTCTATTGACATTCAAAGCCTATTAGGGCGGCAAAAAATCTTACACAATGACAAATAATAAGCAAAAACATCTGACAAATAGGCTTGCGAAATATGAGTACAGTAGCAGATAGTATCTCGTAGCATATTATTTTTCAGTCAACTAAACTTGGCGATGGATATCTCTTGTGCAACGTTTGTGAGAATTGCTTTTACACTAATTATTATGGGTGGAATTTTAATGTTTATGGCACCTGAAGTTTATTTGTGACGAAATGAAACTATAGTTTTTAAATACTGCTTATCCTATCCTATCCTACTAATACAATTATAAATGTGAAAGTTTGTGAGGATGTGTATTGTGTGTGTGTGTTTGTTACTCTTTCACGCAAATACTACAAAACCGATTACAATTAAATTAAGCACACACATAGAGGATAACTTGCATTATCACATAGGATAGGTTTTATCCTAGAAATCCCACGGGATCGGGAACTATGCGGGTTTTTCTTTGAAAACGCGGGCGAAGCCGCGGGCAGAAAGCTAGTTTAAAGTATTGTAGGGATAATAATTGCATCAAACACCTTACCTAAGTATATGTTAGGAAATAATGAAACAATAGGATCTACGAAACAAGATTATAAGGAAATAGATAAATTAAATATTTTATCTCTGTAATTCAATGAATTAGTCTATGACGCATTTTTCATAATCGATACCACAGTTCCGGAAAAACATTTACGTTAAGACGTGCTCATTTGATACACGAACCGTTCAAAGATAGAACCAAACAATTCGCTGTATCAAATGCGAACAATGTAACCAGAACATTGCTTTATTTCAATTAGACATGAAATTGTGAAAAAATATTTGCGAATTATTATTTATAACATATTCAAAGAATTGTCACAGGACACCATTTACCGGACCTAACCACAGCACGGATTGTCATTTCCCATGTTATTGTTTGGTTTTATCTATTATGCGACCCTATTTGATGCGATCTGGGTAATTTGATAGTTTATTATAACGATAGTTGCTACATCCATAAGCTTTCAATGGAGGAGGTTTATTTGCTGATGTAATGATTAGGATTTATTGAAATTTTAACGGATTTTTGACAATAGCCTGTGCTTTTGTACGTGTTGTTATTTGGGGGTAGTTTGAATAAAACAAGTGACAATATAACAATTTAAAGTATAAGCTTTGAAATACATTATAACAAAGGATATTTCAAATTACGGAATGATTTCATTAATGTTAGTGTTAGTTATTTTAGAATAATTACCCACTACTTATCAATAAACATACCTATTTTAGGTACCTATGTATAATATGTGTAGGTATGTATAATAATTAATATCAAAATTAACCGTATGTAAACGAAGAAATAACAAAGCTTTTAGTACCATTCCGATAGCTTAAAAGCACTGTATGATATAGCGCAAAGATAGTAATTGTGGTTTAAGGCATCACGATTGACAGCTGATTATTGATACAAGAATAATAGAGCAGAATTTAAGTGCTTTACATAACTTTTATAACTATGAGATTGATCCTAGTTTCAGGACAGGAATTAAGACAATTTTTTACAAAAAAGAAATGTGAAGAAATATTTATAAGCTAAAGCTACTCCGCTATTTTATTAAATCACAATTTATCTATAACTAGCTGCGCTCGCGGTTTCGCCCGCATGTCTCCGCTCCTGTTGGTCTTAGCGTAATAATATTTGTATAGCCTATGCCCTATAGGTAGCCTTCCTCGATAAATGGGCTATCTAACACCGAAAGAATATTGCAAATCGGACCAGTAGTTTCTGAGCTTAGCGCGTTTAAACAAACAAACTCTTCAGCTGTATATTAAACGTTGAAGTTCCCAGGCATACTAAGTTTTAGGGTGTAATGTCAGAGCGGCCAATCACTAATATGCACACACATGACTCTATATTACTTAGTAATCTTCTTTAAAACGGAAAAAAGGTAATGAATTCTATCACAATTGATGCCTTACAATGTAGAGATATAGCTCTATTAGTCGATAAAAAGAGCAACTACTGAGTTTTTGCCGATTTTCCTCGACAAAAGCGACTGTCCGAATCACTGATAGTTTACAAAAATGACTATTTATTAACACTACTAAAAGTTTAAGAAAAAAGTTCATATTTTGTCCATTAAGTAGGTAAGAGTCCATTTTAGACTAGTTACAGTGATGTAGAAATTCATAACACTCGAAACGAAAGTCGGTACTATTTGTATATAACCAGTTAGATAAGACTGTAGTGGTCAGATCCATCTCGGTAGTGTACCGTTTGACTTGACACCTGACCCGTGGTGACCATGAGTCGGGAATTACTGGGATAAGTTCTTTTCAGTTTATTTTCGCTTCTAGACACTTTTATGATATACTTTTTGTTTTGAGAGTATCATCAGTTCTGGGAGTGTGTGACTGAGTGCCTATTTAAGGAGAAAAAAAACAATTCTCAATAATTTTACGCTTTTTCGAACTATTGTCTAGGGCTTAAGAGCCATAATGTCAAGGATAAGGTTAATGTTACAGATCCCCAAATAATTCTCCTTCAATGTATCTTTTGTCTGTCCCTAAAAATTTTTTTAACCAAATAACATAAGTATAATTATAATTTATATTCTTTATCTTTCTTTAGGGCTTTTGAATGCGCGTTATTTTATTTTTTTCATTTAAGTTAAATCCACAAAAAATAATTATACTACATATCTCCAACAGCATACTACTCCTACTCGGCCTCCTACCGCTCGCGGTGTAAACCAAAGCAACGCCGCACTGCACAGCAAATAAACAAATAAATACATTCACACCCAAATACCGCTTATTACCTTACAATAAGTGCCTAAATCCCGTGAATTTTACATCCTAACTAGCTGTCATTTTGGCTAGAATCAAAAACAATCTGACATTTCACGCGCGTTCTGCTACCGACGTACATACCACCGCGAGAGATAGTTTTGACAAATACATTCATGGGAAAGCACTCCTTATATCAATATTGCAAGGGATATAATTGCGTGTACAAGTTTCGTATACGATATTCGTAACTGCCAATCATAATTTGTTTTGGTATTCACGTATGAAACATGATCTTATAGATTTTTGTCTCGATTCGTTTGTGATTGAATACAGATATGGAACAATGTATGGATCGAGTATCAGTAAATGCGGCATACAATTATTTTCGGTGTAATGTAACGTGTTTGCTTGTTTTGTGGTTAGCAACTTTGTTGAATACATAATTTGTACTCATTATTATAAAGATATCGAATTTACACAGTCGCTAGCACAAAGATATGCAGATAGATGCGGGTTTTTAACCGACTTCAAAAACGATGAGATTAATTCGACTGTATTTTTTGTTTCTATAAGTAGATATATCGATTTATTGTTTTTTTAAGTCTGGTTATAACCTCAGAAATGCTTTCAGTTTTGATTTTTGAGGTAATAGAAAAAAAATTATGTACTTACCTACTTGTACTTACATATTAATTGCAATTCAGGAATGAAAACCTATTTTAAATGATTACTTTTATATTTATGGAAATTCGAAACAAAAGAAAAACTTTCACAAACGATTCCAAAGACTTAGCTAGTTACAATTTCGTAAACAAAAGTTGACCAGTAGTTTTCGATAAATAGAGTGCTAGACATAATAACACGGTAGCTATACTTCCGATCGCGACTCTCACTGTCATTATATCATCAATATTCACGGACAGACGGACGGTACTATTATAAATATTGTACGTCCATATTACCGCATTACACCATAATATTTTCAAAGAATATGAGTAAGGATTGGACACATTGTATTTGTACCTAGTCAATTTATAGGATAAACCTGTGGGATAAACGAAAAATGTGAGATGATGATTTGCTATTTAGTTATGTACTTATGTGGTACCTACCTATTATATAGATGTGTTTGAGTATATTTATAAAATAACACATAGGCATAACTAATTGAGCCGTTGCTAAGAAAGCTTAGGTGAATTCCCCAAAATATATGAAGAGTCATATATAATTAGGTACGTCGTATATTAATTATATTCGATCTGCCAGCTAGTTCGTTTATTTTAGCACATGTTTAGCTTCACAAACTACATACATATAATATCTGGTGGGTGGCTTTCTTTAATTTCCATTTATTCGAGGTTTCAAGATTCGATATGGAACTTATAGAATAGAGAGATGTAGGTAGAGCTTATTTGAGTTTTTAACAAAATAAAGATCATATTTTACTTGAAAATGTTACTAAGTGTGTTCTACGCCTTCTATTGTTGAATATTATAGCTGATCGTCACGATGTCGACATGTTGGCCAATTCCCTGAATAAATATTAAAAAGTTAAGCGTCGTGGGGCGGCCGCGACCGCCTGCCTTCGTAATAACTCCCTGTAATTGCTTCTATATACATCTTACCTATATAACTGTTATACTAGGCTGTTGAAAGACAAAGACATGTAAAATTATATAAGTAACATTTTCCTTTTAGCAGAAATTACCAGTTACTAAAAAAACCATTGTAATAGATGTCGCAGTAACAAAAGATTATTTAATTACGTTCAAGTTATTATTTGCACAATTTTTTTTCTTGATATAAGAATATTTTCAATTGAAGATATTGGTGGACAAAAATTTGTGAATGAAATCATTCTTCGATCAACACAGCGATTAAAAGTAGCTTAGTTTATTATTGATCATATTTCAAATCTTACCGAGTTGAAAATAAATCATTTTAGTAGAGTATTTATTATTTTATATGTAGAGTTATATGACCTACATAAAAATCTCATAGATATTCGCACATATAAAGTCGATGCCGATAAAGTAGATATTCTGAAATTTAACTGAATAAAATGAGTGGAACTTTAATACACTTATCCTAATCAAAACTGTGAACCATCAAAACAAAATCTCTTAAAACATTCCTAACTACTAAACGCAGATTCAAATTCAATATCAAAAAATTGGACTACCAATTATTTAAAACTGGTAATTAATAGAAATATTATGGCCGTCAATCAATGTTGGTGGAGGCCAAACAGTTTGGTTCATTCCCACTCCAATTACAGGCGAAATGATCGCTTGTTCCCATTTAATCGCTTGCATAACTAAGTAGATATTGGGGGACACGTTTGCGTGAAGAAAATGGAAAATTTACTAGTGTTTTCGTTACATTGCGTAGTTTTTAGAATGGAACAGATTTACATGCCGGTCAAGAATTTTATATTTTCGATGTGTATGGCAATCTTTTGTTGGTATAATTGGTATATTTTGGTGTTTTTAAGATTTACTTGAAAAGTATGTTTTTGTAATTTTTAATCTGCCTCTTGTCGGTGAAATGAAAATGTAGCTTTCCTAATCAGATTTATTAAAATGTGTACATATTATAATTTGCTATAAACAGGGTTTTTATTGTTATGGGATTTTGGGTTTTTATAATATTTAATCTCGGTTTATTTGTTGGCAATTAATTAATGATTAATCAACAATACTGTATATAATAATAATATTTGATTTGCTTTGCTGATACAATAATAATATTAAGGGAATAAAATAAAAACAAATAATAAAATTGTGGAAAAATATATATTTTTTTAATTTCCAGCACACGGAATAAGTTTCGATGCGTGTCGAGGTACCAGGGCGGCAGGAGCGCTGAGAAGGCCGCCAGCTGGCCGCTCGCCGCGCGCCGATCAAGCGGAACTGTTTTAATGTTGTGGTCGCGTTCACTACATTATCCTCATCACTTATGCACGCCTGGTACCGGCGATTTCTAATTGCTCTACATTATCTTCTTTTTATTTTCTTTATTTATGTCACAAATCAATAGATGGTGATTTTTTCCAATAGAATTGAATATTATTAGGTAAACAATACATTTTCTGCAGACTGCACTCTTGTCTTTTTCTAGACTATTCTTCTAATAGGAATAGGATTAACGTAAAACTAACCTTAGCCAAAGGCTCAAGATTTTTCTACCAAGACTTGTCAAAAGAACCATTTAATTTCATAAGTATGAATTATATTTATTTCATAAGCAGAATATTCTCACGTCACAAAATCGTCAATCGAGTGAACAATTTCAAAGAATTCTTCAAACGTATCCGAATAAGTATCACTTAAAGTTGAGAAAAGCTTGAGTGACGTCACGCTGTGAACTTGAGACAGCTTACTGAGTAATCAAGTGATGGACAAACGTATTAAAATTGTTATTCTTATTAATGTAAATGTTTGTAAAGAAGCCAGTTACATAACTATGTACTTAATAGAAAATAAATTTAATACTTTCATAAATATAACAATAAATAAATTATCTTTTTTAAATAAAAATTATTTAGGCGCGTTGAGAGTAAAACTTCAAGGTGTCATGGCACTACCGTCACGTCATGGAGTAAGGCGACAATTTTGGTATCTTTGAATCTTGCCAAAGCAGTTTCTGACACGTGTGCTCGGCACACACGCTCTTTTTTTATCTGTATTATTTGATATAACAAACCCAACCTACATGTACCCATTGCCTTAAAAATTTCCAGCGCAAAGAATATAAAATTAAAAACAAATGCAAAATTTTTTCCACAAAAACCACAGTATAATTTGAGCATTTCCTTCAACTATAGGTTTGGCACCTGGCGTCTCTCACGGCGTCCCTTTAATTATGTATCGTCAAGTCTATTTGTTTTGCGATCACAAACTGTGCTTTAAATTACTTTTAAACAATGATTAAAACTTAAGTAGAACTATGTTAAATACAGCGACAATTACTTCCATTTTGTGAACAAACTTTTCATCTTTATGAATAACAAATATAAATTTAATATTTATTGAAAAAAATTCATTTATCGCACACAATATTTAAGCTGAATTTTAACCATATGAGAGTAGTGTTAATACTTTACTTTTAATATATTTTAATTTTTAGTTACTTAAAAATAATACATTTAAATTTAAACAAAAAACATCGTAAGAGCGCAATATTATTCTCGCAATGCATTCAGTAATAAAGATATGAAACTAGATTGGAATCTATAATAGGATGTGATAGTTACAGCAAGTTACTATTCATTTGAAATGCAAATAAAGTATGATTAAGCTTGAATTGTTATTTGTAAGGAACCCATATTTTATTATCTTTGTTATTTTTTCGAATCTTCAAAATTCCATCCAAATTGCTGCTCGTTTAGATGTTAAGCGTAGTATACAGACATATACAGATTTTGTCGTTTTAAGTATAAGTAGTATTAATTTGATTATTTATAGTATTTAAGAGAGTTTCCTCAACATATCATGATGAATGATGATATTGTGTTGGCGTATCAGAAGGGGTATTTGTCGAATGTATGTGTCATCACGATACGTACTTTTAACGAAGATAATACAATATAACTTGTAATATTATATATGTAACTATTGAAAAAAATCGCTGAGAAAGCCCATGTAAATTTATATGCACTTTAATCTACATGTATAATATAGCTTACCATTGATAAAATTGTATTAAAATAAAGTAATAGAATGAGTAAATTATTACAAAGAACAATATCTTTCCTCTTAAAAATATAATTTTAGATATTATCTCTACCACAACTCTACTTGACTAACTATTTGTGTATGAGAGACTTTATATTAAAATTAATACCGTAAAAAACTACAAGGATCTCTAAATAATTGTAATGTATCTGAGAACAAGTTCTACAGGTCTCAAGACGGAAGCTGGCGCGCTGGACCCGATAAGCAAACAGATAATTTCTTTTAACTTGTGTTTTATACCGACTTCCAAAAAGATAAAGTTCATATTAATCTCTAAACCAAGGAAAAAACATAATTTTGTATGGCGTATTTACTCTTTACGTAAACTCTGTCAATAGCACATTTTCTAATCAAAATCAATATTCTAATGAAATTTTATCACAAAGTATTCAGCCGTTTTGGAGAAAGACGAAACATACAAACAATCATATTTGTATTAGTAACTCTAACATAGTAGACATTATCCCGTCTTATAGCGACAAATAAAAATGTGTATTCATCAAACAAACAAGGATAAACGTATTAAGAAAAGGAAACCGCTGTAATTGTGACTTCCAGCGATTAATAACACGAATACATCTCACTTGTCCGTCTGTTTGACCACGCTCATTGTCGCAACGAACTGACCACTACTACGGGTTCGAGAAGCAAACTCGATTGAAACTCGATTTAGTATCTAATAATGTTATTTATGCAAACAGACTCAATTGAAATACGTATTTCTATACTAAACCATGACTAAATGTAAATTATTGATTAATAAGCTAAATACATATTAAACTTAAAATAACATTAAATCTTGTAATAATTATCGCTCAATCACTTTATACATTCTACTCTTACGAATGCACCATCATGTGAAAGGGATTAAAAGTATAATGACCTTTTTAATAGTTTTATTTAGAGACCTTGGACCAAGAACTCTACTTTGTTACATATATTACATTTATACAGGTTATATGACCAGGATAATAATAATAATCATTATAGTTAAATGACATGATTGCTTTGGAGCATTAATTCTGTCGTTGTTTTAGTTGTGAATAAATTATTTTGTTAGTAAGAATTTGAAAATCGTATCTTTTCGATTCGAGTTCGTGTCGACTATGATATGTTAGTAGGGCTTAGTCGATAAGAGTCACTGTATTGGAGTGACATCGCCCACGCGCGACCCCAACACTAATTCAATTTCATATTCGCTTGGCGCTAGTGATGTTCTCTGTTATTGTTATCGATACATTATTATTTTCGATAAAAAATACAGAATTACAATATGAGATACCTACACAATTTACTTTGTAATATAATTATTGCCGGATATAAAAATTTAATTTTAAATAACTACTTACGAATCTATAAAAAAATCTTATTATCTATAGGTAATCTATATTCAACCTGATTATACTCGACCATCATTCATATGTAGGTAGGTACATGTTATGATCAAACGTATAAAAATATCTATAGAAAATAATTTGATTGCTATAAATTGCATCGGAGTTATTACACACCTAGATGTACTTTATGTACTAAACCAAATACCCATAACATTACATTTTTGAAACTCCGAATCTTAATCGATATTAAAACAAAACCATCGACAGGACACATCACTATCGCTAGTGTGGTCATCAATTACTTAACCTTACTTAAGGTGCGGGTCGCATCGCGATCGCGTCTCGGTAGCGGCCTATGAACTGTCATGTTAACTATTCATTGTGTTATATTAGCTTATTAATTGGTGTTTTTTAATGTTCAATTATATGTATTTATTCTCATTTTATAAAACTACCTGTGCCTCGCGGTCTGACCCGCTGTTGGTCTTAGCGTGATGATATATTATCTTCCTCCATAAATGGGCTATCTATCACCGAAATAATTTTTCAAATCGGACCAGTAGTTCCTGAGATTAGCGCGTTCAAACAAACTCTTCAGTTTTATAATATTTGTTTCTTTTTAACATGCTTTACCTGTAGGTACCTATGCTATACCTGTGTTAGTATGTAAGTATGTTAGTATGTAGCCGACTCTTAAAGACTCTATTTTGACCCACTTTTAACGGACAGATTAAACTTACCAAGAATTGATGACAATACAATAATTTCATGAGTTTAAGCGGATACAAGTATTATTGTTTTTTCACAAATTATCCAGAAACTCAAGAGATATGGAGTTAAAAGTGTCTCCTATACATTTTTTGAAATATCCCTATCCCACTTATCCCTACTAATATTATAAATGCGAAAGTAACTCTGTCTGTCTGTCTGTTACGCTTTCCCGCTTAAACTTCTCAACCGATTTTGATGAAATTTGGCACAGACAATCTTTAGACCCTGAGAAAGAACATAGGCTACCTTTTATCAAAACACCACGCGGGTGAAGCCGCGGGCGGAAGCTAGTACCTTGGTAAAATTTAAAACTGAACTGAAATGTTTCAAAAATTTTCCATTGGAATTGAATAAATAAAGAAAAATTAAAAAACGTTGTTTTTTAATCGCTTATAAAATAAATAAACACAAAACATACTAACGAATATATTATATATAATTTCTAAAATATAGCAAATTGCTTGAACAGCTGTTTGTGAGTATTTTAACTTACAAGTCTTATTGACGTAATGATTTAATATAACGGCACGTGTAAGAAAATAATTCACCACTTTCTTGTGTCTAAGAAATAAATTATGTCTACCAAACTGTAACACCGAAAGAATTTTTCAAATCAGACTAGTAGTTCCCGAGATTAGCGCGTTCAAACAAACAAACAAATTTTTCAGCTTTATAATATTAAGTATAGGTAGATTAAAATACCTAATATTAATATAGGCAATACAGTATACATTACAAAATATACGTATACTTTATTTTTAAGTCAAATTAAAATCCAGATTTACCGCAATAATCACCTAACAAAATTTTAAACATTTCTTAAATAATTCCCGGGATCGAACTCATAATCCTAAATCCATAAGATTAATTTAACTTAACGATAAGTGTGTTTATGCTAAAGAGTGTTAAGTGACCGTTAAGTAGATGATTCCTGTAAGTTATTGTTTGTGGATGTAGGATTAGGTTTCAGGAAGTAGGATAATCTAGATCTAACAGTATTTTAAATCTTACGGATTAAATGCTTACAAAACAAGTAATTAAATAATATTTGATTAGGTCAACCGACGTAAAAAAGAAGTTTATATGGTAGAAAATAATTTGAAACATATACAATTAATTGAATTATCACAATCACACGCGTCACAGAAAAGTGACGCATCACGTAACATTGAATGACGTCACGTCAGAGCAGACACTAAGCCGTTTTGGATGAGACGGCTGGCCGATAGTAGATATACGAGATTACACTCAGTGTGTTATTGTAATCAGATGTGGCTAGTGACTAATAATTTTTTGATTAGCTATCGAAATTTGAAATGATTATCGAATAGTTGAAAAGAAGATTTTAAGACGTAAAATTAAAAAAATAAATTGACTTTAACAAACAGTTTGTAAATGCTCTCTCTAGGTACCTGTACTTTCGAATTCTCATCTGCACTCAGGTGGACAGCTTACAAGTTACAAGTTACAGCATAGTGCTGAATCTTATTATTTTATGCTCTTATATCGTTCTAGATAGGTCACGTGATGGTTCAAATAAATAATAAATAATAAATAATAAATAAAATCTTTATTTGAATTCATAC
>CAJQZN010010169.1:0-12393 GCA_907164685.1 Colias eurytheme | reverse complement strand
TAATGCTTCGATTGACGATATGGCCGTAAACCGCTTGGACAAAGAAGTTACGGTATATGTTCGAGAAGCAAAAGACGTATCACTTCAGTCAACTATGTGTCCCAGTAACATGTAGAAATACACACATAGACAGAGCCTTCTAAATCAGCAATTAAATGTTACCTTTAAATCCTAACAAAACACAATTACAGTTACAATCGGACTCAATACTGGTATCCTAACAAAAGCTACTGTCTAATAAAATTATAAGTCGGTTAGTGAGAAACAACACATGCTATTATACCCTGATCGATTGCACAACTTGGTGACCAGCAATGATCAAAACACCTCCAAGAAACACTAAGGTTGAAGTTTGGCAGATATTTAGGTGCTGAATTTGAGATTTTAGCACGTGCCTCTTAAACGAGACTTATTCCCATGGGCTCTTCGGGCTTCGTCATTAATAATTCAGATGACACTTGCGAGAGAAACGGGTGTGATTTACGAGTAAAACGTCAATTGCAATACTTAAGATTTAGTGTGGGACATTCAATACGCATTTTTATGATATCGCCGGCGGTTGATTAATTTAGCCGCAAAAAGTTTTTATTTGATACTAGAGGTCCGCCCCGGCTTCGCCCGTGGTACATATTTCGCAATAAAAGGTAGCCTATGTCCTTTCTCGGGTATCAAAATATCTCCATACCAAATTTCATGCAAATTGGTTCAGTAGTTTAGGCGTGATTGAGTAACAGACAGACAGACAGAGTTACTTTCGCATTTATAATATTAGTATGGATTATTGCTTCAAAAGTGGAAGCGAAATATTGACAATTATTAATATAGAATGAAATGTGTCTCTTCCACGCCCACTCAAATTGTAGGTAAAGTCTACGTCCTAACAACGTGTCTAGATTTTTGTTCTAAAAATTTACATTCATGCAAACAACAAATACACATTAAATAAACATTAAACAAGCAAGTGTCCGTTGAATTTTAACACTCTACTCAATTTATTGTGATATAAAATCGTCATCGTAATCTTACCTCGAAGACAATATAACCCAAGACCAAGACACAATAACAAGCATAAACCAGCATTACCACAATAACGATCCCTTATTTAAGTTCACTTGAGCTCAATAAAGCACCTACATCATTTATTAAGCAGAAGTTATTCATACGCCTACGCCGTCGTCGCTAAAGGACCTGCACAATTATTACTTCCCTAATTAACTTTTAATCACCACGCGTCCCATAAACTTACCCATCTATTGTTTAAACTTTGAATAGTTCAACCCTTACGATTTAATCCCTGACGCGTTATTACGAGTTGCTATATCGGTATGTATTTTAGGGTTGCCAGTTCGGGAATTGTGGAAAATAAGGATAATTTATAAGGTAGAGAATATATTTAAACTATACTTGTTTCTCGTTTTCTAGATAGAGCAAATAAACATTTTTCGAATAGTTTAGTTTCTGTAACTAATTCTTTTGTTCCTATTTAATAATTACCAATAGTGATTACCACAGGACAGTTCTTTGGCATATTATTTATATGATTACAATAGTTATTTTGTAAAATTAAATTGTAAAACTGACATGATTATGGAGTTTCTTGTCGGTTCTTCTCCGTAGCTATACTGCTTTCCGAATCGGTGGTAAATGTTAAAAATATTTAATGACGTTTCAAAAGTGCTTCTAGAAGAAGTCTACTTGAATAAATAAATGTTTGAGTTTGATTAAATACCATAATATATATTCGGGCAAGAAACAAAACAAGACCCGGAAATATCTACTAATAAAAATGATTTCAAAAATAAATACCTAGTTAAAATGAGAAATTATATCTTACACATAATAAATGAATCATTTAAAAACACCAATCCTCATTCAATTAATGTTTTCACTACATTAAAACAATTCAATAGCCCTATGATCGTGGGCAGAATATGAACGAACCTCATTGGTGTTCCAGCGATGGCGCTGGGCGGCGAAATGCTCCGCCCTGGGCAGGCTCTCTAGATTCTCCGGCAGTTTTATCGGTTCTCCATCTGAAAAGAATAATAGAATTAGAGATTTAATTAAATAAGTGAAGCAAGGTGTGACTCAGGCGTACAGGTATAATAGTTTAAAATTGGTCAAACTTTTAGTGTTTGATTTTTTTTCATAAAATAAAAAATCGAGAAATATGGATTTTATAGACAAATTATCATTTTCACTTTAAAAATATAAAGGTTGTAATTATTGTATGCGATCTATAGAATAAATCTATTATCTTGGGAAACACATATTATAATATCTCAAAAACTAATATCACTGTTTTCTTTGACTTGTACTTATTTGTTATAAAATGTTCTATTGCTCTATTAATCCAGTATTGACCTAACATATTTCTTTCTTTTATTTCAGAAGTTCGAATACCTACTGTAATTCAAAGGAGAGCACAGTTGCTGCAACTCTAGAATCTAATTGCAGAAAAGAATTAAAGTAATTAAACAGAAAAGAAGATAAACATAATGCACATGGAATTTATTCGTTCACTTCAGCATCCCAAAGCGCATTTCATTTTATTTCCTAAAGTAACTGTACATGGCCAAAGGTCCATAAATAACGCTGAAACAGCGACAAAGCAAAACCGCGTTGTAAATATCCCCAGTCTATTCGCTTGAAAAAATAAAAAGCTCCAGAAAGAATTACAAGAAGCTAAAAATGTGTCTCACACGTTATCTGGTAACCACGATTGGACAAAATTAGTGGGCACTCGAGCAAAAGCTTAGCTGGCGAAATTTCTTCCTACTACACAAACGACCAATTTATTTCTCGAGCTCCTTAACTGAAAAACGAGGAAAAACCCTCTTAATTTCAACAGTATAAGAGCTCACATTGCCTCCCGTTTAGAACATTAAATTGGCAACTCCGTATACCGGACGGCGACGGAATTTCAACAAGTTGGTCCATAGATTATTGCAAATTTAAGCCCGCCGCTGAGACTCTCGTATGCTTAAAGATATAAGGTTTATTTTAGCGTGATGGGATGTAGGAATTATTTGCCGTATTTAAGGCTGTGCCGCTTGCAGCGCAGACATTCTTGACGAATGTTGCCAAAAACCTGGAAGGTTTTCACCTCGTTTTCGACTTCCGTTATTGTTTCCCCGGTGTCAAGATTGTAGTTATAAATTAAGGTACTATTAAGATGCTTGTATGCCGCTAAGAATTTTTACTTTCTAGGCGAAATTTTACAGTTTCGTCGTGCCAGGTCATTTTACTAGCTTTAGCATTTAAATCTTACAAAAGTGCGAAACAACGCATACTGCATATTAAGTATTATTATTAATATAATAAATCGTAAACTAAACTTTTATAGTTGAATGATTCATTTCCAGAGAAGGTATCAATTTCACAATAATATTTTTTTGCAAAATAATGTTTCTACTCAATTCATATTGTATCAGATACATGCATATAATATATCATATATCATACTTACCTACTTACATGCTTATAGTAGGTACCAGTTAGATTTTACCAGTTAGCTAAGCTAATTACAATCAGATAGATTTTATTTAGGTAAGTAGTCGTATTTTATCTTTATCTCTTGCTACAATCTTATCTAAAATACTTCATTGAAACATTCAAACGGTTAGATAAATAAATGGGTTATGTTTAAGCATATTGGCAAGAATATTGAGTAAAGCCAAGTTTTTATTTCAAATACTGAATACTGAAATAAAAGATATGAAACAAAAATACGATACAAATCATCACAGTTCGTTTCTTTATCTCATAAAACATTTAGATATATGTGAATAATTTATTTATCTACTATAATAGACGTAGGTACTAATGCTAATAATGCTTAGAATTTATAATTTATAGTTATGCATGGGTCAACATCTATATTACAGCACTAAAATATTGTTTCAATAAGAACCTGCAGTTACCTACTACATACTACTTAAATCCTCCTACCCTTTCAAACAAGCATTATTAGGTAGTTAAGTTAAATAATAAAATATCGTAAGAGGTCTGTATTTCATTTAGTTATACATTTTATTTCATTTATATACATAACATTATATTTAATAACATGGGACACTAAACTATATATTTCTTAATTAATTATTAAAACATTACAGAGGCAAATTATTGTAACAAGTACTATGAATGCCATTTTAAAATTTAATATTATCAGAAAATCCTCTGAAATCCCAATTTTCTTAATTGCTCTCGCTTCGTTTTTATAACCCAATCCTATATAAATTACCTATAATATTACTTTATAAAGACCAAATTCACTTTAATCACGTAAACGGATTCATCTGCAATTTTTTAAATATATTTTCTATGAAGATCTAAAAGTTTCATTGTTTCAACTTTCATCCATCAAGTTTACAGAAGCTTCCGTACTAGCTAAACTAGGGACATATTAATAAATAATGGAATTGAGTTAATAAGAAAGAGTAATGAGATTTTGGTTAAAAAGAGAAACATAATATTTTAAGCTCAGCAACGAAAATTATCTAAAAAGATACACGAACGTTCAAAATCAGAGACACAAAAGATATATTATTCGTAACTCGACGTCTGTACATAACTAATGACCCACTACTCCTAACGAACAAGCGAAACTACTTCTTTGTAGCCACCCCTATGTGTAGGGTTGTCGCTTTTTATTTTTGCATTTCACAGTCCATTTTTCAAAGCCAGTTTCGTCAAGCATCTGTTGGAAATCAATCAGCAAAATAGGCGACGAAACAATTCCAATTTCAAATTTTAAAACTTCAGTAAGTTTACTTTCTATGCAAAGTACATAAGTATAAAGAAAGCGTTTTAAATACAATCAATTATAGATTAATTTAACGCCCCTGTTGTTTGCTTATGCTTTTGTTGAAATAAATAAACATACAAAGGATCGCATTCTCAATATGGAAAGCTATTATTTCTTTTGACAGAAATCAACAACAAATATTTTCTAGCTAATTTTTAAGTAGATTAGAAAACGGTTCATAAGGTACCTCTACGTTCGTTCCCACCGTTCGAGGTTAATAAATAATGAAACATTAAATACAAAATGTGTCAGCCCTACGGCCATCTCGAGCCCTCCTTTGTTCTACTGGCCTTAACACGAGTCGATTTGGAGGGTGTGGAAAAAATTCTTTTTTATTATTTCACATCTGGCTACGTTTTATATCGACTGTAACGTTGTTTCCGACCCAAATTACAAATTTAAGGAACGATAGAATATGTTACGTATTTATACAACCTAATTTAGAAGGGAAAATACGACTGGGTAGCACTAATTTCATCTTTTTGTTCTTTACGAGGTATCTCGTTTCAACTATAAGGTACCTATATTGAATATCATACATACAGAAAACAGTGTTCCTACACCTAAGATATGATTTATAACCCATTGGTCAGCCGTCAGGTTATGATTAATATTTTAACTCAGATATATCTCCCAACCAAAACATTTAACAGAGTTATTAATAAAGATCACAAGTACTCCAGTAGATATAAGAATATATATATACCTACATATATACCTCTCCGTTACATTATTACCTGTTTGAAAAACAGACTAGGTAACAGACTAGCTAAAGCAAGATTAGTCAAGTTACTTTAATTTCTAAACCGTTATTTTCTACATCATTACGTTCGTTTAAATCGCAGATCTCAGTTATATTGAACTGTCCGCCCCTCTTGGCTCCCATTTTGGTCGCCGACTATAAGTCTCGGGTTTATTATTTAAGGAAAAGTTATTTCCTAACAGGGAACGCTGAGTTGGATCTCTATGGCCCTGACTTTTACACTGTTGCGAAAAATATAGCTTCCTGCTTCTTAAGATTAAAAAAATTGGCAAGAAAAACTTAAATTTTGAACAATTAAGGACCAACAAACCGATTTTACTCGGGTAACTGTTAAATTTGTAGGTACTTAATCATATCAGTTTTATAGGTACTATTAATTATCTTTACTAATATTATAGAGCTGAAGAGTTTGTTTGTTTGAGCGCGCTAATCTCAGGAACTACTGGTCCAATTTGAAAAATTATTCCGGTGTTAGATAGCCCCTTTATCGAGGAAGGCTATAATCTATATTATAACATCACGCAAAGATCAACAGGAGCGGAGCATTGCGGATAAAACCGCGGGGCACAGCTACCTAGTTGAGGATAAGATCAAAACAAGCCCTCGGAGATCATGTACCTACACATTCAACCAACTTTTGGAAATCGGTACATCAGTTAGATAAAGATTTTTTATGTGCGTATGTTTGCGAGCGAATCCGCAGGCATAATCTAGTTTTTACGTTACGTAGTAGATGAATTTGTTCAACAAATTATTTTAATCTCACTTAAGTATAATTGAAATAAAATAAAAAACATATTTTGTTCCATGTTTTATTAGTCTAATATAGTTATTGCTTACATTACCAATCTTATATTAATTAAATTTTAGCGTTAGAGCCCGCGTGAATTTAAAAAAATATAAATTTACCCAACATTCATAGACACAACTAAAATAAATAAAGTCGGATAAGTACAAAATTTCAATAAAACGTAATAATAAGCTACATTCAATTTTATTGATTTTGTTCGTGCTAAGTTGTATTAATAGATACTAATGCAATATTTGAATGTAGGTAAAATCATTGCACATTATTTTATTAATTTTTTTAACTAACTACCACTCAACAAATTGCCTATAATATAAGGTTGCCAATTTTTGCAAATAAAAGCATTTTAAATTAATAAATCATGATATATAAAAATAAAAAGTAACGGGTCGGTACATATTATAAAAGGAATGTAAATTATGTAATTTCAAAAGTGAACATTATTGAACATGGTTTGTTCAGTCATCAAAACACCGAAATAATAATTTTATTTTATTAACAATTACCACCTACACAGAAAAATACACAGTAAAAATATTATTTTGATCATAAAAGCTAGAATTGGCAACCCTATTCACAAATAATAATAAAAATATTAATTCCAATAGCCTTTTCTTACCTTACTTAATACCATTGCTGTTGCTAAGCTTTGTCAACTATAATTTTCTTATTATATTTCTATACAAAAAGGCATTACTTGCAAACAACGCAATATCTCATTAGGCATCATTACAAAATAACAGAATATAAGTATAATTATTTAAAATAAAAAGCAGCCTTACTAAGTCAATGAAATTATTTATAAATATTGAAATACATAATTAATATATTAAGCATTAAAACATTTTTGTACAATTTAAAATTCAACACAAAAACTAAATAAATTGTAAGTATAAAAAGTAAATTACAAATCCTTTAATATTTCTAAGCATTGTATTGCACAGATACAATATAATTATGACAGAGCAATATTTTATCTATTACACATACTATTATCTCAACATCAATTTCTCAGCAGAATGACTATGCTATTTTATAACTTCCTCATCATGATATAATACCAAAAGGCAAAAAAAATATTTATTATGGGTCACAGTACAAAAATCATAAGGAACAACAAAATGCCTCTAGTTATGGCAAAATTATCACAATGCGTAAATAATAATACAATAAAATTATTGTTTTTTCTTCTCTTTCTTGACTGTAGGTACAAATAATGCAACTGTTTTCTGTAATAACTCAGTGAATATCATTGTACCTATGAACACTAATAATGTGCCGATCCAATGCCCTACAGTGAAGGGATTTTTAAAGTACAAAATAGAGAATATGAGAGATACAAACTTCCTTAATGTCACTGTAAGAGTAACAACTAAAGATGCACACTCAGTAGTCAAAACATACACAGAACTGATACATAGTCCTTGCGTTAATACGTATAATATCAGCCATAAGACTTGTCTAGGGAATGTGATACCTAAAAATTCGACTACAGGTGTATTTAATGCTAAAGACACATGATTGGTAATATTAGGTGCTGTCGGTAACCAAAACACTAATGGTAACAAATGAGTATAATATAACGCCTCCCACGGGTGCTTTCCATACTTGGAATATAACGACTCTTGGAAAATTCCCATTCTAGCTGAGACGAATAGGGCAAAGGTTAGAATAGCAATGCCCAAACACCACCAGAGCCAGTCGATGAACTTGAGTTTCTCTTCCTCGGCAGCATCTTCATGAGTTTCCCTTGGGGCTTTGACATCACCACTTGATTGTATAGTACATATGGCTATACCCGCTGATATCATAAATACTGCTAGATACTTTAATACTGGGTAGCGCTTTTTCAATATCCACACACCCATAGCCATGTTTGCCATGAGCGAACCAGCCCTGAATATCATATGCAACGGCATAGATATATTGAAGTCAAATGCATAGTTGTTGGCTACACTGCTTGTCCAGAAGAATCCCACAAGTAATAAGTACTGTTTGAAGGGTATATTCCGCTTTGCTGTTCCAAATTTGCCAACAGTACAAAATCCGACTGACGCAATGAATAAGAATTGCAAAAATGTCGCCAAATTTCCCGCGCCTGGGTCCTCTTTCACAACCAATTCCAAAAATATAACATTAGAACAACATCCAACAAACACCATACAAATGGCCAACGCCGCTTTTGGGCTCATCGTGAATCTGAAAAAAAAAAGAAAAAATAATTAAAAAAAGTATTCCGATACCGGGAATCGAACCCGAGCCTCCTGGGTGAGAGCCAGGTATCCTAGCCACTAGACCATATCGGATATTGTCAGTGCATCTGAATTTAGCAATAGTAAGCGCAAGTTTTCTCCTTTTATCAAAAAATCACTATAATATAACATCTTATTAACAAATTAACAATCGTTTATCATTTTATGCAGCATTTAGTACTATCTAATCATTAGTTGATTACGACATACAAGATACATGTAAGTAAAGGTTATTTTTAATTATAGTTCTTGACGGAAACTAATACATTAGAAGTTCAAGGTTTTGAGTACAAAATTATAAATATATACTTACATTTTCAGCACTTTTTCACACTTTATCCGTAAATAAACACTAAAATCACGAAACTATAAACATTCTGACAAGCGGCGCACGTTTGACAACGACGGACACTGACGTGTGTGTGTGTGTACGGCTGCGTAATCGACAAATTCTGATTTGTGTTTGTGACCGTGGCCTCGAACGCTATACGCATGCGCAGAAAGAGGTCGTAGATAAAACAGTCTTATATTCACAGATAAAACGAGGATAGATGGCGCTAATCACAATTTAACAACAAGCCAGGATTTGGAACATCTTTTAGTTTTATAATTTTTTTTTTATTGTCTTTTGTTTGATTAATCGTGTGGTTCAGTTAAAAATAGTTTTTAATAACTATACCTACTTATTGTTGTTATTTTTATTTCCTAATTTTTTCTTATAAATGTTTTTCATTTTATTACACAGTAGGTACGGAAGGTAGACCGTAAGTACCTACCAAGTACTATGCTAGTACCCTGGTGGCTAGTAGAAAAATTGTTTTTCATAATATGTAAGTATTTGACATTAATTATTGTCTTCTAAAATAAGATGTATAAACACTGTATAAATAAGTAAGTAGTTCGATATTAGGTATAAAGAGTCTTTATTTGCTAACATCATCAATGCTGCATAAAAAATCCGTTCTATAAAAATAAAATCCGTCAATTAAAATGTTAAATTCGTTTTCTTATAAACTACGGCGCCGCGGCCGTTCCGGAAGGTTAGACCTTCAAGAAACAATTGCAGATCGTAATTTTTTTTTATTCTCGTCCATTGTACTCTGAAAGCTTTTCTTCTCTGACACTGTTATGACACATCTAATGAGTGTGTGTTACAAACAAACATTTTAAATATTAAGCTATTGCATATTTTACCAACGCTAAGTTACCTTACTGAAGAAGATTCTCCCCAAATATAGGGTCAAATAGGCGATTTATCATTAAATGGAGAACGTATCTGATATTAAGAGGCGGTACAACCGATAAACGCGGATTTATTAGGGTTTTATTATCATAACAATAAGTTGGCTGGCCTGGCTTACAGAAATGGGCCCATTATAGCTAAAGTTAGTGGGGTGCTCATGCACAATTTGTTTTTAGAGTTTCCGGACGTTTTTTTAATAGAGTGTATCTATCGAAAATTCAACAAATATTGTACCTACACTATTATATTATTACAATATTATGAGTAGGTACAAATATTAAAGGACCAACTTATAATATTATTCAAGTATTTTACCTGTTAAGGCGAAGTTAATTACTTAATTAAAGTCAAATAAACGTTTCAACACTGCTTCATAAATCATAAACGTTCCCGCTCTAGACTCTAAACAATACCGATAGAAAAAAGTTAAAAAACTTTGTACCTAGGTATTAGGTATACCTAGGCCTAACGCATCAATAACTCGCACATGGTCCATACATCAATCACCTAACGTATCTGAAATTAAACGATAACTTCCAGGCAACCATTGTATCTTCCATATAGTAAAACTTTTTTTTACTGCCATTCACTGATCGGATGAAAATTTCGTCTGCAAAGTTGGCTCTACATACGTATATCGAGTAGGCGTAGATATTTTTAAAAGATGACTGATCAGGGTTTTATTTAATGGTTTTAAAAAAACACTGGATGTTTTAATGTGCAAAATCTTTATCTTGTCATGTAATCTTATTTTATGAGCTTGAGATGTGTAATAGAAAAATTATTCAAATTTAGGTAACAACAATGTCAACAATTAACAATTTAAGTTAATTGCAGATTTTATAATTACATATTATGAGTAGTAAGTCATCCATCCATTCAGCCCGGATAAGTCCAGTGTTGGATGTAGGCCTCCCCCGTTGCCACAGTTGCCGTAGTATTAATAATTATTATATAATAACTTTAAACAAAATATAATCTAAAATAATACTTTTCCGAAAGTTAAAATTCCTAATTCTGCATTAGGAGCAGAAGTAGGTACCTACGTGAACCATTGGCGAAAACAGAATGAAAATAGGCGCAGTGGTTTTTGAGCTTATAGAGAACAGACAGACATGGGGAACGAAAATGACTCAACTCCCGCCACGGTTATTTAGTCTGAAAAAAATCTATCCTTTATCCATCGTTACCCTATGCCCATTTATGTTTAATAAAAACAGCCTACATTTTTAACTTTACAATCAAGTCACTTATGTTGAAAATACAAAAACTTTAGCGTATCTACTTCATACTTGCAAGAATGCAAAGGTCATCAGTATTTCTACGTTACCTGTCAAAATGATATGAGTCTAATGTTGCATAAAATTATGTATGTATTCCAACTGGCAACATTTATCAACGGAGACACTGCAAGGGTGTTAATGCAATGACCGTAGTACGTTCGTGTCATAAAATGTTAATTTTTATGGTTTGATATCTTATTTTATACTTCTTTGGTCACGCACTTCGAACATGTTAAGATGGTGTAACATATTTTTGAGTCATCTTATGTAATTCGTATTCAACAAAAATTATACATTTTCAATGTGCATTTTCCTAGTATGGAGAGTAGTGTAGTAGTAGTACCAACGTTGCAATGGTTGCATATTAAGTAAATATGTAGTATCCTAAGTCGGTCTTCCTTATATAGTTATACCACAGTATTACAATATTATAATACTGTGTTATACACTTTATGAGGGTATTTAAACATTATTTTGACATTGACAGCTGATGATCAAACTAACAGTTTGATAATCTGTCAATCTAACGATGTCTCTAATGTCAATACTTCGGTTCTATACAAAGGTTTGAAAAAATAATATGATCGTGCCATCGAGGGATTCAGTCCGAACACAATTTAGCGTAATAACAAGGTAATAACAGTTAGTATCTAATCGAATTTATTCTATACTTATACCAAGAAATAGTTGAAAGTTCACCCGTATTGTGAAGACATTGAAATACACCGTTAATTAGTTGAAATTTAGATGCCGCGCTGAATTACTTAGCAAATATAATTAATTACCCACGCTTCTAGAACTTTCAAGTTAGTTTCATCTCAATCTAGTTTCAAACATCTAATGCTCTGTTGAGTATGCAATGTTCGAGCAAAATTATTAGGAAATAATGTTAGGTTAAATCAGAACTGATGGTACTTAACGCTTATCAGTTTTAGTACGGTCAGCAACGGAAATAGCTTTGTGTATTTATTTTTATTTATATTTTTCGCAGTTTGACGCAAATTATATTATGTAATACCAGAAACGTATTCTCATAATTTATAATATGAACCTTGTTTAATTACATAATTCAAAAAACAAAAAATCGTGCATAAAATTTAACAAGTATTGTATATCAAAAATAAAAGTATCATCATGTTGTTAACTCAAAAATCTGCTTAAAACATGTGTTATTTCATCCAAATTATATTAAAAGCAAAACAAAACTGTACAGCAATTTAATAATTGTTCCCCT
>CAJQZN010010165.1:0-13192 GCA_907164685.1 Colias eurytheme | reverse complement strand
ATAAATGCGCAATAATTTAATTAATTAATGTGATATTAATCATGTTAACATTTGCGTATGTCGACTGGTTTAATCAAATTTATGGCCAATATACAATGAGTTACTCCCGGGGTTTGTAAGTTCAATGTAACTACAAAAGTCTTTATTTAGCATTTAAACTATAACAACAAAATCTTAGTACGTTGGTACATAGTACGTAAGGTCAGCAAAAAGCTTTATGTGTATCGACCTTTTTGCTGACCTACATATTTTACCTTATTGTTGACTCGTTATTGTATTGCGTCTATATTTACAATACGCGTTTGTCATCAGTCCCATTTAATACTATTTAAGTAATTAAAGAATTACATAAATACGTCTTATACATAATGATAGTAAGGGAGGCGTCACTTAGGAGTAATTTGCCATCGCCCATCGGCTCGTGCACGACCGGCGCCGGCGCAGGCGACCTTGTTATCGCGGGGCACGCCACACTCGCGAAAACAAGCTATGGATAATTAATTATAAGGTTTGTAGTTTAGTGAGGAGATGACAGATAAAAAGTTTCGTTGGCGTGATGTGGCTTGTCTTTTTAATGGCCTATTTTTATGTGTAACTTAGTGATATGAGATTATGTTTTGTTGTTGTATTACGCTATCGAGTTAATTTACAAGGAATATTTACTTGATAGTTGGTGATAATACTGGTACTATAAATTTGTAAGGTTCTTCTGCTACGTTACATGACTATAAGTACCTAGTTTCACCTAAACTTGATTCAGTTAATGTCTTTGAGATACCTTGTTCTTAATTAAAAGGAAGAAGCTACTATAAGACTTATAATTATTGAATTTAAATTGACTTAGGAGTAAGTGTATTTACTACGAACATAGAGCAATAAATATTAATTTAATACTGCATATAACACTTGGGACTACACTTTTACTTTTAGTTAAACATTTTATTGTTTTTACTTTACATACGTAACTTTGAAGTGCATAAAAAGGTCTCGCCTCTAATTCCTAAAATAGACATTATCTATTACGCCAACAGATAGATAGAATACTTCACGATAAGGTGTGAGTACTTAGTAGTACTTACTCCGCTAATGAGTAAATATTTCCTATCTAGAGACATGAAAATGGCGATTTTTCTAACGTAATCTCGCCCTCAATACTTCTGGGTGCTGAGTTAGTTAAATATTGTAATTGAGTTTTCTAGATCATCCTGATTACGTGACTGTAGAGTATAGATAGGTGAGCTTTTTTGTGTTAGATGTAGGCTTTCTAGGTTGGTAGGTACCAACATATTGTCACTGTTACCTTGGAAAAGGCCAACCACCAAAAGGTTTTAGGGTGCACTTGGACAATAGTTTAATGGATTTTTTTATATTTGTTACATATATAGAGAACAATGATTCCTTATAGTCTGTAATATAAAAGGCTACATAAATAAAAATGTAGTTACAACACGCTATATTGCTTTAAATATCTTAAGTTTGTTCTCTAGTCTAGTAAAAACGTTAAAAATATGACTTTTATACTTGATGATGACATTTAGAGATAATTTGTATCTGTATATGTATTATGTATTTTTATATACAAAATACACAGACATGAAATAACTTTGACATAACTCTTGGAAGTCTTGTTATATTATTAGGTACTGTAAACATAGAAAATGGGTCTCATAGGTAAGAGAATCAGTTTTCTAATTTATGTTTTGGGTCTTATAACACTTTGGATATTTGCTGCAAAAGTTACGACATCTTTACTTTGAATGACTTGCATTAACAATAATTACCAACTAGCATGTACATGCGAATTATAACTCAGATTTTATTTTACTGTATGTACTATTAATAGGCTTCTTTTACGTATATAATTTTTGTTTCAAAAACATACATTTATGTATTCTTCAGATTCTCTGTAATAAACATAAACATTTTCAAATCACTCCATATACGAACCATTCTTATTTCTCATGGCTAGCATTTTTTATATAAGAATAACAACACAAAATGATATTTAAAAATGAGAACGACCGGTCGGATTAAGATAAACGCTCGGCTACTGTTAAATTACAAAATGACGGACGCCTGCGCCGGCGCAGGGTTTCAATGCCCTAATGTATGGGTGCACAATACGAGCCACATAAATTGATCCAATGATAGATTCCATTTGGCTGATTGTAGTCATTATTTCGAATGAGAATCCTCTACCGAATGCTTTTAGTAACAATGTAGTTTTATAATAGAGTTACGCTAATGTGGGATATCGATTTTCGTGAAAGCTTCAAGTTTAAGTGTTATGTTTGTGAACCCTTTGGGCGATCTTTTTTGTTATTGAGGTGTCGACTAATACAAGAATTTAAGATTTATTACATTATTTTTATATGAATAATAATTGTGTGTAAAAGTGCTTCAAAAGTGCTTCTAGAAGAAGTCTAATTGAATAAATAAGTAAATGTTTGAGTTTGAGTTTGAATTCTATAAAAATTCGATTCCAAATACACACTTCACAGTCAAATTTACGTGTGTGAGGAAAATAAAGATTCTTTAATTTATATGCAAGAAAACGGTTGCATTTTAAATTAATTGGATGTTCGGAAACAAATAAATACCGATGACACTGTTTTTTGTCGCTTGAATTAACGAACTTGTCGACGTAATAAATAAACAAGAGTTTTTAAGGAACATTTTTTTAATTAAAACGCAACATCGTATATTACTATGCGTCATTTACATAACTCAGCTCGATTAACATCGAATTGCGGAGATGTATCAATATTGAACGCAATACAAATGGTATACATATGCAATCGTGCACAAAAAGACGGGTAAATAGCTCGCAATAGATGTTCAAGTAACAATAAAGTTTTTACAGAAAGCAACGATTCCGTAGGGATCAACGACATTACCATCGCGTTATGGTCACAAACCGCGCCGCATCTACCTGTGCCCGTACCCAGCATAATTGGTATTCTGATCCCGTATCGAATTATAAAATAAAATCACAGACTAAAAAAACGCACCTCGTGGCGCCTGCCCGGACCTTCGCCGTAATATTTATCTACCCGCATCCTTATTGCGCAAGAAATAAAGCCTATATTCAAGTTCGTTGGACTCAGCGATTTATGGAGCTTATAAATCAAATCAGTCGTAAGAACGTGTGTGTTTTTACACTAATATAGATGATTAAGAATACGGATGGTAGGTAGGTATGGCGCATTATGAAAATGGCCAAAGTTTAGTGATGTTGATTGCTTGGTTTTGGGTTAATTGCGTTTTTAGGTTTCCGTTAATGAGCCTCAAATGGTTTATGCTATTTTGAACTACTTGTAGGTGGGATATAAAGCGTATTTTTATCTGGAGTGTGTGAAGATAAGATGACGGATTTTCGTAATACTTAATAGGAGTGTTTTTAATCTATACTAATATAATGAAGCTGAAGAGTTTGTTTGTTTGTTTATTTGAACGCGCTAATCTCGGGAACTACTGGTCCGATTTGAAAAATTCTTTCGGTGTTAGATAGCTCATTTATCGAGGAAGGCTATAGGCTATATACCATCACGCTGCGACCAACAGGAGAGGAACCACGGGGGTGAAACCGCGCGGAGCGGCTAGTTGATGATAAAAACAATTATATTAGAATGATTCGTTTCCGTGAACTTACTAACTTCATCTTTTCTTCTAACTTCACTGTTTATATCAAATCTACTCTAATTCCAACTTTGGTAACTTTTCCATGTTAGTTTATACAAGCACTGCTCCTTTGTATTTGTATTTCTTGGTACAATATATACTTTGTACATACAAGTAATTTTCAGCGGTATAATTCGCACAGCATTTATAATTCGAGCGGCTAATTAGAACTTAAAAATTCCTCTGAAGCGCGGCAGTTTTGGAAAATATTCGGCCAAAGTAACCCAAAATGCTTTAATTGCGCTTCTGGGTAAAATTCAAATTATTCAAGTGCACTGCTATGCCGCTTTCGGGTCAGAATTCACTTATCTGAAGAATGTATGCTAATTGGCTTCCGTCTGATAAAAAGGGCTTCAGAATTTCTTTGAATAAAAATATTATGTGTAGCTACTAGCTAGATGTGGTAGCTCTGTAATATCTCTCTTATCGTATAGATCGTAGGTATTCTTTGTACAACTCTATCATCTATGTACCTATTATAAAACTTATATTATTTATCAATTACCAACATTATTACATTATTACCTGGTTGTAGCTTGAATTCGGTCTGCTTTTGCGGAAATCGGAAATAATTTTACAAGTGCTTAGTTGCATAAGCTTCCCTGAGTTGTGTACTAGATGGCGTTGGTTTACTGTCTGAGATCATATTATTTTATAATTTATTTGTATTATCGTTGAAACAATTTAAACGTATAGGTAGGTACATATAACATTATATGTATAGTCTACAGGTGCATTATAAATTAATTAACTTTTAACCCATTTCCCATTGTGTGTTACATAATTTTAAGTTAAATTTAACTATTTGTAATCATTAATGCTAATAAGTGCTAATTGTGATCCTTTACTGGATAATCTGATTATTATCTGTGAGAATCCGGATATGAGGTGCGTTTCTTGAATTTTAATAATATTTTTAACCTTATTAGTAGTTTGAATTGTTTTCGGAAACGTGTTACTTTTATTAAAACTAATTTGCCTTGTCAGTACTGTTGCGCCTAAAGGCCGGATATAGGGCATTAATTAATAGTTTTTGTTTCCTTTTAATATTACTTAAAGTTTTAAAATTAGGTTTCGGAAAAAATCTGCTTTTATTCGTTTTAAATAAATAGTATATTAGTTCTAAATTCCAGATGTGGCATTTAATCGTATTATCTCATTTATAAGAAGAATCTCAAAGACGATCTTATAAAGTTGTTTAAGTACAGTGCGTATGATAGAAAAGTAGATCTGAATGCTATTAATAGATAGTAGGAGAAAGATTATACTATAAAGTTTAAAATAATCTCGTACCAATAATAGCTAGAGACGAATATTTAAGATAAAAATAAATGAATACAAATACAATGTCATCGTCCTATCTACATACAGATGGAGCGGTTATTGTACAAATTGAATAGCTTTTGATTGACGGGTTTCGTTGGATCTCTTCAGATGGTACCTACATAGTATAAAGAGAACAAGTAAGTAAACTTCGGACAAAGGTACATCGCCCAAGCCCCCCGTTCATCTACGTACGCAAGCTTGACGCACGCACACAAAGTCGCTCGGTTCCTTCTCATGGACCGTTCTCGTGAGGGCCGCGCCATTGCTGCGATCGGTTCGTGTTTTTTTATACAATTACATATTTAAACTATCAATGTAAGAAGTGACAACCCTGCACCTCGCGAGTTTAGGTACCGTGCGCTCCTAAACACCGAGAGTTGGCCTACTTGTTCTCTCGATACTATGGTAACTACGTGGGTTGCTAATGCTTTTCGAGAATACAATGCTATTGATATTAATGCGTTATTGATATCAATGGTGTGGTTCTATAGATTGTGGACTGGATTTCAAGCAGGTGTCCATTTTGTATTTATGTTCTGACGTACTGAGTTCGGGTTTAACCTTTAACATTACTTGGAACTGGATTTCAAATTAAAATCATAGTGTTTATTAAGTACAATATTACCCAGGATTGCAATAGATTGTAGAGCCTTTCATATTAAGGAGTATGTATAATTTTAATTCTGTTAAATGATAGCGCAGGTTTCAATAACTCATTAGCTAATGCATTTACATCGTGTATCTAATAAGACAAATTAATGCATTGCCAGTCAGTAAATTACAAACAGTTATAAATCATTATTAATTACAAAAAAGCTCTCAAAACAGCCAACCCAACCATCCCAATCCCTCATTTTTTTCAATATTTTTTTATTTGTTACCCACATTTGTCTAATAACATGAAATATTGCCGTGTCGCGTTCGAGAGGATTATTATTCAGAACACATTGGTATGCATAAATCAGATTAGTGGATACAGCCATCGACATTACTTGCGTGGTGAATGGCATTCGATACGGGACTATTACTGGGCTCTGAGGGGTCATAATTTGTCCCTAAGAGGCTTAGCAGAAGCCGCTAAGCGTTGTAATGTTATGTGTATAATATGTGCTTATCAAACGTGTTATAGGCTATGTATTGAAAATTAATCTGCACATGTAAATGGTTAAAAAATATAGAATTTTTGATTTAGGTTGTTTAATAAAAAAAAAGTTCTCTACATAGGTTGATTAGATTTTTTCTAATATGCTTGTGAAAACACTGCTGACAAAATAATATGCATGTTTTGCATCTTCAATCTTATTTATACCTTTTGTATTTTTTTCGTTTTAATCTTAATTATGTTTGAACGATAACCAGAATTCGTGCGATAAAATCAATTTGTGAGGTATTAAAAATATAAAAGGAAAGGAAATTAATTACAATTGTAACAATTATTCGCTTATGTAATATGCTTTCAGCGCAGCTCTTTCGCAAGTAATTCAATGTCGTGCCCATAATATTTGATAGTAAAAGTTGATTGATACGATATTCGTGAGCTCTGGATTATGACGATACAAGCTTTCCGGCCGCGACTTCGCCCGCGGTTTTCTAAGAAAAACTCGCATACGCATAGTTCCCCTACCCTTGGGTCTTCAGGGATAAAAGCTATCCTATGTGTTAATCCAAGTTTCCCTCTAGATGTGTGCTAAATTTCATTTTAATCGGTTCAGTAGTATTTGCGTGAAAGACTTACAAACACATACACATACATCCATCCTCACAAACTTTCGCATTTATAATATTAGTAGGATAGGATAGGATTTCCTGTGTAGAGGATAGAGTGAATTTGTTCGGATTTATTGACCTCTAAATGGTTCTTGTCGTGTGTGTGGTGTCAAAATAGGTGGGTGTTTATGGTATCGTAACTGCGTCTATAAATATTGTATGTTCTTTGAAATGTCTCTATTCATGTGACCTATGAATAAGTGTAGATTTTGATTTGGTTATAATGCACCTACATGTAATAACAATAAACATTATATTTCAATACCTTCTAGATAATTAGATGTAGTTTCAGAATTATTGCGTTCTTCGTATGACACAAATCTATTCAGCATTTTATAATATTGACTCTAATATCTACAAATTAGGTGTCTAAATTTAAACTTAAGGGTACGTTCTGTTCTGTTTAAACTTTACTATACCTATAACAAAATTAGTATACGATAAATAACTTAGGTAATTAAACGTTAACTTTTGGAACGTGATTTAATTGCTTTGAAAATCTATTTATAGTTGAGATTCTAGTTGAGATTAAGATCAAAGTCTGACCGTTGAAAGGACAGACATGCGAAACGAGTTTTATATACGGGAGATTAATTGTTAATTGTTGTTTTGTATTATTCATGTGCTTTTATAAAAGCTGTAGTTAAGTATTTCTTGAATTACGCAGAATACGTGTCCTCTCACTTTAGGTATCACCTTTGAAACGTATCTTCAAATTTAAAATATGCTTATTTGAAAATTTAGTCAGCGCGTGTCGATTTGATAACAATGAAAGAAGTTGTTGATAAAAAAAGTTTATATTTCATTTGATTTATTTGTATTGCAATTGTAATATTGTTATTGTACTGTACTAGTGTACTTGTTTCTATTAAACTCGATCAATCTTTTCTTTCATTTTGATAACGTATATAACCTATTCCACTACACCCAAAGAGAATTCTTCAATACAACACTGAATAGATTCCATATTCATCAGTGAGATGATCCCAAACTAGTTTGAAGTTGTATTATAAACAATCCATCTTGCAGTCAATCTTCATTTGTATGTCCGTCAGTCACAATGAGTGACGCGAGGCGCCAGCAAGGATTAGTGAGGATATCACTACTTAACTGGTTTGTTTGTATGTTTGTGTTTGCTATGTGAGGGTGGGTATTTTTAGAGATCTATGGATTAAAAAGGAGATGTTTTTCTGTTTGAATTTCTTCTTTGGATAATTTTGACCTTTTTTTGAATAAGTCGTCATCATCTATTTGAGTAATGTCTGAAAAGGGTAGTAAATACAAGTAGAAATAAAATTGATTCGTCCTTAAAAATGCCTATATATCAAATTGTACATAGCGTTATGAAACATTTTTAACACTAAACCGCCAAAGACAATAGATTTCAAATTGTCAATGAAACGCACACTAAATAACAATCAACGTTCGATAAAGCCATCATACCATCTATATTTCGTAATATATTCATTATTCATGATAAAGGTGCAGTCTAATTTGAGTCTGTTAAAAATGTCAAAATCACGAATTTTATTGCCAAGTCACAGACCTGATGGTCGGAATGAAAGTTTACGTGGGCGTAACGTCCACTCTAAACAAACCGTGGACACCTTATAAATTAAAAATGTAAATGTACACTGAGCGACACAAGTACCGCAGTGGACGTTGGAATTATTTATGAAGCATGTTGCTGGTTGTTTGCGGGGTTAACGATGTCAAAGTGCATTTGATATGAACGTTTTAAAGTGCCTCCAGCAATATGCGAAAGCCCTTCAAGTCGAAGATGAAGTAAAATATGGAAGAAATAGGAATGTAATTTTCTGGCGCGAGTAACAACTTCAAAATCATCAGAGATATTTGCAGCAGAGTTTATCTTTAAATGCTTGATAAATGCCGTCTTATTAAATTTGAAATTTATTTCGCAAGGATCGTATTAGGCGCATGAATTCACATCGCATTAATACATCCCGCATCCGGTAAGTTCTCTGGATTTCGCGGAATATTTATAATAAGTTCCGTTAGTCCCCTTTATACTGGCTGGACCCGCTTCGGTGAATTTATTCTAATTAGTCAAGTATGAATTGTGATAAAAGCGAAATTTATTAGCACTTTCAATGCATGCATATATTACATATATTAATTTTTATAAGTAGGTATCTAAAGAAATAAATTGATAAAGTATAACAATGTCAACAACTACGATATAGTAATTCGTGACACTCGATTTAGTAAATTACACTTTGTCCAAATTCACGTCCTTATAAGAAAAAAAGGCAACCTCTGATAACATCTTGCATTTATCCTAGGTGTTCACCTTCCTGTTAGCTCATAATGTTATCTCCTAACTAAATTATGAAAAAATATTATACAATTCTAACCATGACATTACACCACGAAATTTAAAAGCTCAATCGGTTCCCAGACCACGAACACGTATTAAAATGAAGCCTGAACACGAAGGGACGTTGTATTTTTCCCTATTCACTTTTTCATTCGAGTGTACATTGGCTACGGTTAAATAATGATTTCCCGTCTAGCGGCTCACAAAGGATCTCATTACAGAACCGAACCCGGGTCGAATCCTTTCGTTAGAGGACCATTGTGCGCTGTGGTTAGAAAAAATTCGGCTTATTTATCACCTCCATACATCGTTAAGAGAGGTGACATACGTGGGTTTGGAGTTAAAAGATGAAGGCTTTATGTCTGCTATTAATCACGGCTTTAATATTTTGGTTTGGAAATTTTTAGGACAGTCTCTAAGATTGATATATGCGGAAGATTTTGGTTTAACATTTATAATACACGGTCACAAAAACTACAAGTGCATTTTGAGAATTGACCTCATCCACCCTTATATAATTATATTTTCAAGCATTTCGAAGCTTCTTACGTAACTTAGCCTAATAAAACTTGGCTCAAAGAAAAGTACAAGATTCTAAAATTGCCTATGTAAATATGTACTCCATATAATACCCAATTGTTGTTTGCAAATCATCAATACTGCGACAATTGAGGCGAGGCGAGCTCTAATCAAAGTGACACACATTGTTCCAAATATTTGCTTTGCAATTGTCAGTGCTTTGCGGTGATCTCATCCTGGGTGCCTTTTGTTTCTATAGTTTTAAATGAGCTTAGTGTTTCTATTCCATCTGTGACCTCGCAGCTTTTGAAATTAGCCGCGTATGTTTGTTACAGTTTGATTTTACTAGTATCATTCATTTAGTAAGGTACTATACGCGATTCATAGATTTAACATCGACGGAATATGTAGTTACTATGCATAACTTACTTATTTACTTATCTGATTCAGTTGATATATTGAGATAGGTGGTGATTCTCATAGATCTGAATTCGTTAATATTTCTTTAGGGTAGTAAACGTGTTGTTTCACGATAAGGTTTTTGATAAATTTTATTTTATGGGAGTTCGTAAGTTCACCGTAGCGTTGATAGTTTTTATGTGAGAGTATAGTTGGTTGATACTAAAAAAGATCGCAAAAAGTTTTTAGATAAGTAGTAACTGTTTAACAGCAAATGTGAAAAGAGGGTAGCTAGTAAAAATTATAAAGGGATGCTTCTTTTTGTAGACTATAAAATTTTAATTACTTTGTTTGAAAGCAGTAAAATAATAATTACAGGTATATTTCTGTTTTGTAGACAATTTGATTACGATTACAAAGGCGTAATTATTTTTAATATGACATTTCGATGATCCTTCAAATGAATTTATTAGGTTTTTAAATATTCCAGTATTCGTTAATACGTAAAACTGAAATAAACTCGTTTCCTGGACAAATTAGTGTTTCCGAAATAGCATAACTAATGCAAATGTCGTAATGTAATTGATATAGCTTTCTAAAGCATATTGATTAATTACAAAATTAACGACTTAACCGACTTATCTAAAACGGCTCTAAAAGCTATTTTAATTCTAATTGAATTAGGATTACAGTTTTTGTTGAAATCGCCCAGCTTAATTCTTTAATATGTAAGCGGCGTCATCAAAGTGAATTTTATCTCCCGTTGACAGCTTACAAAATCTTTTTAATTAGTCGGGGGCTTCGACCAGCCCACACTTTACTCCCACGATCTTATTAAGATCGCACCTCTTGTTCTTATCTTTTTATGTTGCCCTGGTAGCTGGCATTAAATCTGCTTCAAATGTATTTGTGAAACGATCCGTTAAAGATACTATTTATTGCTACGATTATATTGCGATCAATTGGCATTTTATTACTGGTAAGGTGAAAAAAATATCTTCACAAACAAATTAATTAAAATCTATTCGAGAATATTCGTTGTTATAATCATCGTGTAGCTAGAAATCAGTTTAGGGAAATGCAATAAAAAATAAAATAACATTGTAAATATATTTTCTGTTGTTTATTCAAATATATTCGCTTTTGATGTTTGCTCTCAGAATTCGAATCTCAGTTACTTGGGGCAATAAGAAATTCTGTGAATCGTACTTTGAGCTTTCGTTGCAAGTCGATCACAAATATTAGTGTTTACTTGTTAGCTTTCTAGTGAATACTTAAATCTACTTATTACATTGTTGTCGCTGACGCCTTTGGCAAATAGCGACCAGTAAAGCAAGAGCCCTGTCTAGTTTCATCATACTACCCTAGAATATCCTTCTCCTATAGAAATGTAGTAAAGTTTCTAGTCTCTGTTACACTGGTCTATGAATGTTCAATGGGCATAATCGGTACAATCGTAAACTCTTATCGACTGCCTCCGTCATAAAAGTCAGTGGAGTTTATGTTGCTTTAACGTCGAGTTATTTATATATTTTGTGGATTTACTGCCGAGGAAGCCTATGAACATCCGTTCGGACCGAAATACTCATTCTCTCCCTAGATTCCGCGACGTCTCGTTGGGTCGACGACCTTGCGAACCCAACTTAATATATTTCGTCCTTCTGCACTCTGCACTGACCAAATCCTATTTAGTATACAGGTATATAAATGATATAAACAAACTTTAAGCTACTAAAAACGATCTCATTATAATGAAAATACACAATTTCGATTACATCTAACGATCCAAATTCCAGTCTCATATCATACATTATGTTGATTCCAATTTTCGATTCGAATCGTCAAGTGCTATAACCATTTATGGAGATGCTTTCCTGCAGTGCATTCTTCTCTACACAATGCAAGTTGGAGCGGGTGGGAGCGAGAGGGCGCAGGTGTTTGGGTCAATGGTTGCGAGGATGGTGTGAAGTCCTGTGGCTTCCAATTATTCTGACGGCGGTGGTCGGCGGGCAGGCGCCTCGCCCCCTATCGCGGCTCGCCATCGATAACACAAACCGGTCCGTTTTTCGTTTATGGCTCTCAGCATCTTGATACACCTCGCCTTTCGGCTATAATCATATGAAAATAAAACGATGTTTTTTAAAAGCGCTCAGTATTCTAAGTTTTTATCCGCTTAGATTTCTGTTTGCGTCTTGCCCGAGTCAAAAAAGGCGTCAAGACTGGTCATTAATATTTATTACCTACTCGAGTCGTAGCCCCACGGGTTCTATTATCGTGCGTATTAAAATGCCTTTACTGGTTAATTACTGTGAGCTACCTCGGACATCGATGCCGTATTGAGGTTACAAAGAAAATTCAATAGCAAAAACGGACTCGCAAGTTCGTAACAACTTTCTTTAACAATTATTTTGATCAACGGTCACTCTGCCCATTAGTAATTTCCTGTACTTGATTATAGAATTCTTTGTTTGTTTTTCTTGTAAACAGTTTCGTCGTATTTGTCCTGTGCCGAGTAGCGAACATGTTTCTGGTATTTGCAATTTTCATTCAAGAAAGTGCTCGTATGTAAGGTTCAAACGTGACATGCAATGCGGAATCACAGTAATAAACAGAAAAGTGGCAATGTAATATAAATAGAATACAATATATTGAAATAAAAAAAAACGATTTGTGTCTTTAAATTACATATAGCTACAGAACATTTAATAAAATGTGATCAAATAAAATATTATTGAAGTGGTATGACAAACACCGCAGCTTTGTTACTTTTGCTACACCGCACATTTTGCAACTTACACTTAGCAATATTAATGATAAGATTACAATGTTTCAAGTGTTTAAAGTTTCACAGTGCGGTTAGTGCCTTAGCGCTAACATACATTTCTACATTAGCAGAAACTACTCTGTCGCACGTTTTACCTCAACTCGGTCTAATTATAGAAACTCTGTGCACGCAGCCTCCATTATTACCAACTGGTTCCATAGTTAAGTAATATCATATCCACGTCTTGTGCTTTTTATCTAAAACCTTATCATTTGCATCGCGCACGACCAGCTATTCCGTGACTACGGAATATGGTTTGTTCACTTTTTACGTATTACTTAGTTCGGATGCAATTATTCCCACATGACCCTATTCTTCGGGCCGTGAGATAATCGCAA
>CAJQZN010010164.1:0-12863 GCA_907164685.1 Colias eurytheme | reverse complement strand
ATGTTTTGCAACAATTAAAATTATGCAACATTTTCAATCATAAATATAGTTATGTATTATCAAATTATTGAAAGCTTACCTATAATATTATTCCGTTTGCTTACGTTTTCTTACGTTAGATCTTAGAAGTACCCTTCTGTCTTGTTTCCTTGCGAGTAAAATTTATTCACAATATATATATTATTATCACAAGTAATTCACATCTTAACATAATACCTCCAACACATGATCTTCTCACCACAAGAACACAAACAAAGCCGCGGGCAAAACCTACTACCATCATTCAACATTAACAACTGCTCACGTGCCTACATAACTGTTCAATTCAACATCAATAAATCACAAATTCCATTTAAAAACTATATCAATTATATAGGAAATAGAACTGGCAACTTGAGGTCGTCGGGTCGCAGGTTCGATGCCCGGAGGCGTGTATTAATTACCGACGTACCACCCCCTTGTGAATGGTCTATGACCACTTGTTGCTGTGGGAAAACATAGGTTATTGGTGTATTGGAATATTAGTTTATCGGTATTAACAAATTGTATGGATGTTCAATGTAATCTCTAATAGTTTCTTAAAAAATCGAGATACTTAGAGAAACATAGGTAGTAAAACATTTCAAATTTATTTAAAAACTAAATTGAAACATTCATGCATGCAGGTTTCGAAAAATAATTAATTATTATGATTTTTATACAAGGGACGAAAATTGCAAATAAGTACCTATTCATAGTATGGATTGTTTAATTGTAATTATATCTCAGCTCATTTGACATACCTACATAAATCTTGGTGCTTGGCATCCCATAAAAAATCTTCTCTAAATCAAAAATTAAATGTATAATAATCGAAAATATTGAATGTGAATCCTCATCAATATAAATAACATTCGCAGAAAACTTGCTTCAAAACAAAATTAAACTTCCATTCCGATATTTTATTTGCTTTAAACGCTTTTCAAACTTTCCTTATATTACAGTAAAAAATGATATAGACCATAGAGCACAGATTTCTTTCCGTGTATAGAAACACATAAATATGAAATGAAAAGCATGTTCACAAACAGATAATAATTAAATACTTATTTGAGCAGGGCGGGCAGCACCGCCTACAAACATTTTGATATTATTTTTAAAACGGCGATATTTGTTGGCTACTAAAACAGCGATTTTAAAATTTAACTTTAACTCTGATAATAACTAGAGTTTTAAAGGTTAAATTAATAGTAAGAAATAAAGCCCTAAAATATATCGTATATTTATTTCTTTAGACCTATATGAACAAACGCACTTTCGGATTTATAATATGTATTTAAATATTTCAAGACAATAATTTTCACACACGGCACGATCTGATCCCATGCTAAGCATTCGCTTGTGTTATGGTAACCAGATGGCTGATAAACATACATATATAATTTTAAATAAATACTTATACCTATAGATAATCAACACCCAGACACAGAGCAAATATCTATTTTCATCACACAAATATTTGCCCCGGGTGAGAATCGACCTCTGGCTTTGAAGGCAGGGTCACTACCAACCAAGCCAACCAGTCAGTCAATATAAGTGAAGACATAGATTACGCTCGTTTCATGGCCTCTAGAATGAGGCACAAAAAGTTCGAGCGGTCAGTATTGTCGAGTGAAATTAAAAGTGATGGAAATTTTTAACTTCCTTAGAACTTCCATTTTTGCACATTGACTTTTTTTTAATTATTATCTATTTTAGTATTTTGGATTGGATAGTTTTGAAAATGGTGTAACTTTTGTCACTACTCATATTTTAACCACTAAGTAAGCAGTGGCATACAGTTGTAGTCATCAACCTTATTAACTTTCTCAACTTGCAATTTATCTTAAAATAAGAAAATACATTTGAGTTGAATTCAAAATGTTTGAAATGAACCTTTATTTTAGGTACAAATAATACGCGAGATCTCTCAATCTGAGAATTTTTCATGTTATATACCTGTAGATAAATGAATAGAATAATCTTGGTTCCTATAATACTTCAACAAAGAGAAGTTTCATAAATAAAAATTAATAAATGTCATTACTAAATCACGCATATATTAGGCTCCAAGAGAAAAACACTAGATAATAACTTGACACCAAACTAAGGTGGATTATGATCATGAGTTTCCAAATATCAGGCCCATTGAACTAAGTGTCACCTTACGCTTACATTCTTAGAATAACACTTGAAGCATAGAAATGGGGTATAAAAACAATTGACATTCTTCTTGAGTGGGATGTTAAGTCCCGTGGTAAAGGTCCTCTAAATATGAATATGTACAAATATAGTATGATTTGGACAAAGGTTTAAATTCTTCTTTTTTGTACAATTACCTAACCTAAATTTCGGTTCAATATACGTATTAGATTATTTTGTGTAGGTATTAAAGTATATTTGTCCATGTATTTGGCATAAATAATATCTTAACTTATCTTTTACGCACATTTTTTTTAATCTTTTATGAAGTAGCATATACAATATGTCTTTTTTTCCAATTTGTCTATATTGTCTGTGAACAAGCTCTACAAATAGCTTGCTTTTCTTAACGAATTTATAGCATAAAATGTAATATCGCTGTGTGAAAAGTAATGCACAACATATTATTATGATTAATATCATTAAAATATGAACCCATCGAGTGTATAATCTAAGTGTGCCTTACCAAAGAGCTACCTACTAGCACTACTCCAAGAAAATTTATCGAATTATTCTTTAAACATAGCTTTCTTTCAGAACACACTACAATATAATCAGTTTCACAACTTTTAAAACCTTTCATCGCTAACTTATGAAACATATCCAAAAGAGGACACAGGTCTTCACATAATCAAAACAACACTACAATTGGCTTCACTGAAGTACACTCTGATAAAACGTCGAATTTCTCTCATTATCATAACACTTTGGATAGAGTCGAGAGCTGAACAAATGTATCTTGTGTAATTAAAAAGTTAACTGTTGTTATGTGAAGGCGTTATGATGTTGGAATCACTGCGAATGAACTTATAATAGGGTACGGTAAGGTAAGGTAGTAAGGTACTTATACTTATACTTATAATTATTATATAAGGTACTAGCTTTCCGCCCGCGACTTCGCCCGCTTTGTCTAAAACATAATAAATTATACACTAAAACCTTCCTCTTGAATCACGCTATCTATTAAAAAAACCGCATCGAAATCCGAAATAGTTTTAAAGATTTAAGCATACATAGGGACATAGGGACAGAGAAAGTGACTTTGTTTTATACTATGTAGTGATAGTATAAGGTTGTTTTGGGAATATGCTTTTTATAATTGAATATTTACTAATATAATAAAACTGAGCTGATTTTTTGTTTGTTTGCTTGAACCCGCTTATCTCAGGAACAACGATAGTCTATTTATGGAGGAAGGCTATTGGTGATGATGGACCTATGTATGTTCTTTTCAAGATCACTTTAAAGACCATCTGCGACTTATCTGCTCATAGTTAGATTGTAGGAACCTAGAAGGACCGTTGTTGATCAATAGCATTGCGCGCAAGTACCAAGTTTAAAATACAAGTGAACCGTTCAGTATACCTGTTAATATTCCAAACTAAAACATTCACAAACATTCATTTTAATGCATCTATATATATAAAACTCAAAGGTGACTGATATAGTGATCTATCAACGCACAGCCCAAACCACTATCGGGCTGAAATTTAGCATGCAGGTAGATGTTAGGACGTAGGCATCAGCTAAGAAAGGATTTCGTGGGCGGAAGCTAGTTAAAAATAATTCACTACTTGAATACCTTCATACTATCAAGCCCATTTAAAAGCCCATTCTATCAAGGGCTATAAGGATCAGTTCACATATCATTCTGTCCTCATCATAAAGCATAGCCTTTTAAAAACAGGTGGTCTATTCATTGCTAGCACAGGTCAAAAGGTGCAAGCTTCAATATGAACTATACGATATAATGAACAATATTTTTGAAGTTATTACCGACGACGGTTTTATTACGAAATACTAATATGCGCGGTGTTGTGGTCGGTGTTATGCAATAGATTGGGTTAGGAATTCCTTGTAAAATTATATTTAACAATTATTGAGGAATTTATTAAAGAGTATCTCATTCATAATATGGTTTTAAAATAAAGAGAATGAAAATTAGTTTTGTTCAATATAATATCGATTTCTGCTCTGGTTGAAGCTTAATATTTATTCATAGTTCATACATAGATCTGGGACAATCTTAATCACAATGTATGTCAATTTAATTGATTCTTTATTCTTTTCGTGTGTCTGCTTGTTCGTATTTCGAAAATCAAAAGTGAAATTTCTTAGATATTAAATTGAACAGAAAAAAATCTCAACATTGGCAGTGGTTTGAATGTTTTCTTTTTCCTATTAAATTATTCTATCCTCACTTACACCGATCGCGAAGACGCTTTCTATAACTTTTCACGGTCTTTCTGTCCATAAAATCGTGAACACCAAGTCTAACTATTATTTTGATAATGCCTTCAGCTCTTTATTCTACTGCTCAAGGTTATCACTCTATGAAATTAAATACTTACTAATATTACTGAATAAATGTCACACTCTTGCATACCATTGCGCATCCCACAAATACCTATCGCGCTGCGTCCATTTTATGAGAGAGTGCAAGGTCGTAACACAAGTACCGTTAGGTTCAACATGTTTGCACGTACGCGAATATTTGCGATACATACACACAAATATAATACTATACTAGCTTTGCCCTGCGGTTTTACCCGCATTGCTCCGCTCTTATTGGTCTTAGCGTGATGATAGCCTATATTATGTTGACTCGATCGGTTAGTTAATTCATGCAAAATTTGGAGTAAATTCGTGCAGTACTTTTTGAGTTTAACGCGGACATACATACAGATAAACAGACAAAATATCTAATAACTGTGTTTTTGGCTCCGATATCGATGTAGTCTGATAGTCCGATATCGATCATGCCCCAAGTATAATAATTATTAAAAAAAATAATCAATGTACAGTTTTGTCTTTCCTACGATTTTATTACATCTATGTAAAAATGTAAAGCTAGCTGGCAAAATTGCTTTGCTCGTGAACTTTGAGAACACAAGTTACAAGCTTAGCAAGGAGAAGGACGCAGTATATGGCTTTAAATATGTATTTGGCTTTAGATTTCAAATAGCTTGCTTCTTTAGTAACTGCAGAATAAATTCTAGTTCAGAATCTTTATTATTTATACATAATATGCAATGTAATAATTTATGCATTTGTTTGGATAATTGAGTCGCTTTTAATAAATAAAAATATACCTACCAGATAATAGTTGCCAATACTTAGGTGCTTCTATTAAATTCAATGAATTATTATTTTATTGATAACTTTATATTATATCAATTGCATGTATAAATAGATTATGAGTAGGTACTAATAATCGAAACGTCGCAGAATTAATTAATTAATATCCACCTTCCACAGATAATTCTGACCAATCAACTCTATCCAAAGATTCTGGTTTTAACTTAAATATGTATAGTACAGTACTAGTCTGCATATCCATATGTATAGTGCAGTACTGGTCGAAGTATTCGCGTATCTATAGTACATCGCTTTCATATTGTTCTGGGAATGAGAAAAATGTAGACAATAGAGTAGACGTGTGCGCGATGACCGCGCTGGCTTTGTAGTTTAAGAGCTGATGATGTAATTTGTTAGTTTATTTTCTAGTGGGAGGAAATTTGTAGATAGTTCATTCTGGTGACGTAAATGCACGAGAGGATGATGTGTAGGAAAATAAAAGAGTACCTAACATCTTAATTGCTCCTAAAAAATGAGGAATTGAATTTGAACTGTGTTGTTAAATAACGGTAAGATAACTATGAGACGTAGCCACACTCCTGTATGTTGATCTAAAAATTCATCCTTAAAAAATAATTAAATACTACTTATTATATACTTATTCTTTTATCTGTACATTGAATATTATAATATAACGGGACTAATGGTAAGTATCAATTTTAAGCGAAATGTTTGATCAGAATAATCGACTTTTAATCTTTGCAATACTATCGCCACCACAAATGGCGAAATGATCACCACATCCGAAATTCGTTCAGGAGAGTTTTCAGGTTAAATTAATAATTAGTAGCTTATTGAATTTTTACAATTAAATTAAATTTGGGAGTTCTAATAAGTTGTGTGATTATGATGTTGTATTTGTTAATTTCCCTCGTTCTTTCTCCCATAAGAGATTCTTGCTGCATCCTTACTACATAATAAATATAACACAAACCATCAGCATCTCTCAGCCTATCCTCCACGGTGCATTGTGTTCTGTGACTATGCATATTTCTCGGAGCGTTTATCATGCCCTGTGTTAGCAATAATATTCCCGTGTTAACGTACAGGCTTAATTTATTAATTGGCCCCCGACCTCTGGCCAAGCGATTTATGTGAACGAATTATTTCAATGCAATTTTCATTCATGGCTCGGCTAGTGCTTGGAATTGTTCTGTGGGGTTAATTACAAATTCAGGATTGTAATTTTTTAGTTAAAATGTTAACTTAAAATTATAACCATGAATTTAAAAATGCGTAGGAATGGCATTGTTGGATATCAGTAATAGATTTAGTTAGCACTAGGAGTACACACAGAACAAATATTTTTATTGTTTTAGAAATTGGTACATACTATTAAAAATACTGTACTATAAATATACAGATTTAATCTATACTATAATATTATAAAGTTTGTTTGTTTGTTTGTTTGAACGCACTAATCTCGGAAACTACTGATCCGATTTGAAAAATTCTTTCGGTGTTAGATAGCCCATTTATCGAGGAAGGTTATAGGCTATATTTTATCACGCTACGGGCAACAGGATTGGAGCCACGGGGGTGAAACCGCGCGGAGCAGCTAGTCTCAAATAAAATGAGATACATATTATAATTGCATATTTTTTTTCACACATACAGTATACACATGTACAAACCAATAGTTATTAAAATGTAGATTTTATTATGGCATAAATATACATGTATATAAATACACATTTATGTTTATAAATGTATATTTTAGTTTCCAACAAATTAAGATTTATCATCAAACACACCGAAACGTCAGAAACAATCAAGGATAAGCATTCTTACCCAACAAGTTAACAAGTAACATTTCACTATGAATATCAACAAAAAGTTATTCAAACAAGCAAATGATTACACTAATCCGTTTGACATTTAGCTTTCAGTTAGGGCTGTCAACACATCTTATCTATGTATGTGAAGTAAATTAATTTATACTTACAAGGACGTTGTAAATGTTAAAAAAATTCTTAGTTATTTTATTATGTTAATAATTCGTTTATAAATGTTTGCACTATCGGTAAAAAAACACGTATTTTTGTCTATGTAATATAAAATGATGTAAATTATCGCTATACTACGACTCTACATTGAGAAAAGAGTCGCCTTCAAATTAATTACGTTAGGAAACAAACTAGATACGCAATTAAATTATTTATTTAATTTTCCGACTATTGGTTACATACTATAAACCTATAAATTATTAAAATACTAGATTTCCGCCCGCGGCTTCACCCGCGTTTTCAAAGAAAAACCCGCATAGTTCCCATTTCCGTGGGATTTCCGTGATAAAACCTATCCTATGTGTTAATCCAAGTTACCCTCTATATGTGTGCTAAATTTCATTGTAATCGGTTCAGTAGTATTTGCGTGAAAGAGTAACAAACACACACATACACATCCTTACAAACTTTCGCATTTTAAATATTAGTAGGATCTATATGTAAAGTGTTGACAACCCTACGTGTGGGGCGGTGAGGGCACCGGCCAATCAAATTGTTATGAAACTTTTAACTAAAATTGCTAGTACTCGATATGTCAATATTTGGTATGCCAAATCCTGCTTTGATAAAGTGTGTATTATAAACATTTTATTAGTATAATATCTAAAAGTTATATACTTTGTATATTTCTGTATAGGTTATTTTTTTTTGTTACTATAAAAAACACAAGTTCTTCGCCTTATTCTACAAAAAAATATGCTAAAAATCTGTCCTTAAAAGTTTTGAAGTGAAAATTCTTCAGATGCGTTCTTCAGACCATTTCTATACCCTTAAGCAATGAAAAATAATAATAAGAAAAAGCTTATGATGTAATTCTGTTATATTAAGATTATGCAGATATGCATGCAATGTGGTTTGATACTATTTGCCCAAAACCCGCCTAGTGGGTTATAAACCAATATTTGCGTTACAAAACTCGACTAATCGGACAAAATAAACACTCTTCGTATAATTAGTGGACAGCAAACATGATGGACAAACATACAGATCGGACGTAATATAATGTTTATATTGATACTGGTCTTACGTCGTGTGGGTTGCTTTCTATCATAACATCGCATCGGATTTTGATTAGGAAATATATTTTGGTTGGATAGGATTTATAAATGACAAGCTTTCCGCCCGCGGTTTCGCCCAAATTTTCAAAGAAAAACCCGAATAGTTCCCTTTCCCCTGGGATTTCCGGGAAAAAACTTATCCTATGTGTTAATCCATGTAACCCTCCATATGTAGGCTAAATTCTATTGTAATCGGTTCAGTAGTATTTGCGTGAAAGAGTAACAAACATAGATACCTACACATACACATACATCCATCCTCAGAAACTTTCGCATTTATAATATTAGTAGGATATACGTATTGGCTCTGTCATACAAAAAATGCCCAAAAAATCAAATTAACCCAAATATAACTTTCTTCGTAGTTGAATGTAATTCACAAAATCTATAGGTATTGTGTTGACCACTCGAAGCCCATCTAAGAGCACTTGACGGAATTCGAGCGAAAGAATCGAATGTCACTCAACGAAAGTGTAGTGGGAAATCTTTAGTTACAACTCAATATAAGTTAAGCATTTATCAACCGACTTTAAAAATGGAGGCTCTCAATTTGATTGTATTTTTTGGTTTTAAGAACTTTCGACTGATGAACAGATTTTGATTATTCTTTATTTCTTTGTAAGCTAGTACATTTCAGTTGTTCTGGAAATTTTGACCAGGTCTGACCATTTCAAGCCAAGAAAGTACTACATTTCCAAGACAGTTTAATTTTTAGTTAAAAAATATTATATTTTTCTAATTAGAACCAATTCGTGGCTATTAGTTTTTTTTTTATATTTCGTACGTTTCATACGTAGTGTTACAATTACTACGAGTAATAAAAATCTAATAACCACAAAATGTTATTTCGATTACATTATTAATATTAGGTACCTATTTAAAACTCAACCAATTAAAAATTCGATTTTTTCAACAAACTCAATTATTTACTTAACAATTAACCAATAAAATCTTGTAACTTTCACTACAACCTTTAACCTGGGTTTGTTCATTAATAAATCACGGCTAATTGCCGTTTAAATAAATAATTGGTTAAGCGTATTTGGAGTTATTGATGTTTTGTGTCTTTGTACGTACGTACCTACGTAATACCCGTTTTTGGATAAATCGATTCGTGTATTCGATAACTTATTAGATTTTATGTATTACTAGCTTAACGCCCGCGGCTTCGCCCGCTTTGTCTAAAACCCAATAAATTATATACTAAAACCTTCCTCTTGAATCACTCTATCTATTAAAAAAAACCGCATCCAAATCCGTTGCGTAGTTTTAAAGATTTAAGCATACAAAGGGACTATAGGGACAGAGAAAACGACTTTGTTTTATATTATGTACTATGTAGTGATGGACATTTTGTAACTGTATGAAACAAACGAAAAAATAAAGACATAAAGGAGGAGCGAAAGGAGATTCTTATAGATATTATTTGTGCTATTGTAGATCTTATATACCGCCTATAGACCGCCTCCTTGGTACAGTGGTTGACGAGAGAGCGAAGCACGGAGTAGATTGGGTTCGATTCCCGTTGGAGACGAAGAATAAAAATGTCTCGGTCTGGTATAATCTGGTATAATGCATCTCCCCCTTACCCCACTAGGGGACATGGGACTTCACTTTATACCTTATATCGTTACAGATCAAGAATTAAGCTAGTAAAATAATTTCAGGTGACTTCATCAATGTTTACGTTCAAGGTTGAAATTGTTACTTTACATAATATTATGTAAGGAATTTAATATTCTTAGCTCTACACAAATATACCACAAATGGTTTTATTATATGAGATATATGTTGATTACAACTTAGATCTCATATAATAAAACCATAAAGAAATATAGTATACAATATTTAATTAAAGTTTAGCACGCTCGTACATAATCTGTTATTGCTCACGAAGGAAATCATAATTTAATGATATTATTTCATATTTATTACATCATTGAAGGGTATAAAGAACACGGTGACCTAATTGTATAAAAATATTATACTAGGTTTTTCCCGTGACTTCACTCTTAATCTTGGTAAGAAATCATGTTGTTCAATTTTTGATCACGTCATGTTAATTAATTTTTAATGCGAGGAATACGTGGTGAAACGTTCTTTGCTTGAATAGTATAATATTATGTTTGTAAATAAAATAGTATATGTGTATCTATCTTTAAAAAAAAACGCTCCCAAAACTTGTGTTGGAAAATAAAGAATAAAATACTGGCTGCTATTGAAAAAGCTCGCCGTGATCAAAGAGATTTTATACGCATACGCACACGCGTATTATGGCACCTATTTATAAAAGTGTTCAGAGTACGTTCCTGAAAGCGTTTATGTCACAAAAATATGGTATACTTCAGAAAAATAACGCTCGTTTTTATATAATTTTTGTAAGAAGTTACAAACAATTAGTTAATTTGACGGAGAATGCCTCTAATTTTTTTTCTATAATTATATATCACTACTACGATGATTATACTCAAAAAATTCGCAGTTTTTGCATCTCAATCTCCACAAAACCGACCCACATAAAGGTCAGCCGATTCACAAAATTAGATCACTAGCAATACAAATGTATAAACTTAATTGAATCCATCCAACCTTACTCAGTCACGATATCATGTCACGAAGCGAAGAGTCTGTTTGTTTATCAATTTGTCTGAGGTCAAATAAAAATTAGTCTATGTATATCTGTTTTGACGTGTGGGCGAGAAAGGTCGTGAGTATTCAAATCAATTAATAGTTATCGAAATGATAACGAACGATGGTATGTAATTAATAGATTTATTTCTGAATTATTTGCAAGTAGTTTGGCAAAATCGAGTGTTTCTTTCTTGGATACAATGCTTCCTGAATTGGTTTTGGTGAAGTTTTATATGTGTATCCGAATGTATTTTTATTGATTGATAAATAAATTTTAAATTTGATTGGATTTTGAATTGATTAAATTCGATACATAAGTAAGTAGGTCTTCTTTCAGGATTTATGCCCTTATTCTGTAAGTTGGCCAAGTGCAGGTTGGTAAATGTGTCGACGAACAGTTTTGTTTGGGAATATTATTGTCGCAATCCACCGGAACATTCTGTATGAATCTGTAACAAAACAATACAAATACAAGTTATAGTACAAAATCTGAATTTCACACGTAAAGGTATGGTATTTTAACATTGATTTGAAAGAAGTAGAAGACAAAAATAGTATTAATTCTTACATGCTCACTTTAATACGGAAGAAAAAAAATGTGTGCGTTACTACACACGTAAGAAGTGAAACTGTTTTATGACCTTCTGTTTCAAAAAATAATTTAGGTACTATATGCAACTTTACAGAAATACGTCGAATCGCGCGTGGTAGGGATAAGAAAAAGATGGCGCGTAACGGAAAAATAACGAAAAAACGTTACACTAATTTTTTTTCCAGCCCCGATAAAGAAGTTTAACTTCAAAAATTGGGTTGTCATATTAGTAGGTATATCACGTCAGTAGCTCAACCAAGTTCAGTACGAAACTAAGTACCTAACTTTCAGTACCAGCTACATACATCACACTCTCAGTAATTATTTCCTCCAACCACAAAGAGGCTCATTAGCGGCTAAGATATGTTCATTTTGTACAAAATTAACACTTTACATGTTTGCGTTGTTTGCGCAGTTTATGGCCGTATACGTTACAAGCTTTATCAGGGTTTCAAACTGTTAAATATGTGGTGTAATTATTTTTTGTAATTGTTATAAAATGGACTTGTTTGTTACAGAAATATATGTTTCAGGTCGCGAGAGCTGTTTCATACGAATTTCTAAGTTCAAATTTAACTTACTAAATTTTCACGAAAGAACTATGGTAAAGGGAAACTTCTCAGCAAAAGATTTCACAAAACGACGTTTGAAATTTTTCAATAAAGTAGGATACCTTTTAAATGTAAGCTTTTAGACTTTAGATGTATTATCATATTTCTCTTAAAGAAAGCTGTAATAAAAATAAACGTAGCTTAATAAGATCTAGAAAATATACATTCTTGGTGCTATATATTATCAAATGTCTGCATAATAAGGATGTAACTAAATCCCAACAAATTAAGTCAGTTATTTGAAAACCAACAGGTGGTAAGACCTTAAAATAAGACCATTTGGTTCGCAAATAAAAACAAAACGAGATAGCAATATTCATTAAAATTTATTGACATGTAACTGATATGCTAACAGAGTGGGGTCGCTCGCATACATATCATATGCCCTGACGTTTCTTGAGTCCACTAAGTAATACATCATTCCGTGCCAATTGCATAAAGATCTATATCACATTTTTTGCACTGAAAATTTTACCTTAAGTTTAACTGTAGAAAGTTCAATTTAGTTTGTAGCAAATAACATTAAGAATTAGTTCGTCAATTCTACTTAAGAAAAACATAACCGTGCAGCAGTTCATATTTTAGCCCTAAGTATGAGAGTACGTTT
>CAJQZN010010163.1:0-20762 GCA_907164685.1 Colias eurytheme | reverse complement strand
TTCGGATTTTAATAACGACACCATGTGAATTAGTTGTAATGATAGTTAATTTATTAACAATGCAGAATGCCAGAAAAAAAAGAATCATAACATAAATAATTTTTAGTCTTTTTTTATAATTATCTTTAATTATTGAAGGTAAAATTTAAATGAAATCTGGGATATGGTCATCAAAATTCGAACACCTGCGCGGTTGACCACTCCACCTGCATCCTAACTCCTATTGCACGTATTAAAATAAAATATTACATTGACCAAATTCAAATTATTGATTTACGCGAAACAAAAATAATATCGATATATTATAAAATTAATTAACATAGTTCTTATAAATTATAGATACCCAAAATTCGTATTTAAAATATTCCTACCTGATTATTATTCAGAAACTTCGTATCCATTATCAAAAGTGACCAAAACGATGTTAATCCTCAAACGTGCACACAAGGGAGACGCTATCAGCAACTATTTTATTTCTACCCTCAACTATTTTCCCCAAAAAAGGGAGAGCGTATACGCACTATGCGGGTAGCCGCATTGCGGGTAGCCGTCCGGCTGACCGCAAGCACAATTATGTACGTAATATTCATTTCTATGCGCACTGCGATGCGGCTACCGCAGACCGCACAGTGCGCATAGAAATGAATATTACGTACATAATTGTGCTTGCGGTCAGCCGGACGGCTACCCGCAATGCGGCTACCCGCATAGTGCGTATACGCTCTTACTGAAAGCCAGTCATCAATCAGTGCTATACGGATTATTACAGCTATAGCAAAATATTATATAGGTTATTTCTTCGAATATTCATTATTTCAGCATAAAAATATTCTAGGTAGTATAAATATATATACAATAACAATTGACATGAAAATAATTATATACAGATAGAGATCTATTTTAAACTCGACAGTTCTGGGTAAGTCCCAATCTATTCACAAATTAAAGGGCATGTTAACAGCTTGTCGTAGACTTGTCATCAACAAGTTTTTAAAATCGATAGCATGTAAAGTGGACTTTTAAAGTATAATGTATATTTGTATAAGGGCCGATTTTTCAATGCTTGGTTAAAACTTATCCGTCCAATAAAGTATTACACGATAATATTAAAATGTTACGTAAACTGTCAAATACGGGCAATTAGAATACGTTTTTAAAATGGTAGTTTTATACATTAGGTATTCGACGAATAAGTTTTAACCAAGGATTGAAAAATCAGCCCTAACTCCTAAGTTAATCAAAAAATTTCATATAGGTATAATAAGTACCAAACTACTTTGGATATTAAATGTCAGTAGATAGACTACGTATCATAATATTAATATCACTAGACCACATCGGTCAATAATATTTTATGCGACATTAGAGAATAAATTCTATGACATAAATAAGCCATTTAAAAAATGGCCAAGATTGAGAGACGATCTCACGATAAAACTTTACGAGTTTCGGGTAAAGGGTAGGAATCTGTCTGCAGTGATCTGTTTCCATTGTACACATTTTATTTTAGTTGTGAAATGACCGTTCACTTCCAGAATTCTCGTATGACTTAGTACCTATATTTAGAATCGAAATATGTATTTGTATGAAGGAATATCAAAGTAAATTAAAAGGAATAAGTTCATATATTAGAGTTTTGTTCTACTGAAATGGATGTGCAATGTATTGTTACTACTTACTACTAATAATTATTATTTGTTTATTAATATTTACCATAGGTACTAATAAATGTTAGAAGACTTATTAATTTCACTGTAATTCGTACGTTTTATTGAATTATCTATCTGTTTGTTAAAGTGTAAAATGATATATAGCAACCTTTTTTTGTTAATTTATTTTTAAATATATATATATTTAAGATTACTAGACGGTACATAGATGCAGTGTTTCAATTTTCAATGTCCTAAACCGCTTTCCAATAGATTCTCGTGACAAAATGCGAACAGTCTCACAAATGAAATGCGTAAAGGGTTGGCTTGATCCAGATAATCTGGCCTTAAACCACGCCAAAACCACACCCTCACCTAACCCACCAGATTATGGAGATTCCCAAATATATGGCCATTTGTTTTTATGTCTAGATTCTGAATGATAACACTAAGACTCGAATAAGTGAATGGTTATAACTTATAATGTGGCATGAGAAATATATCAGAACCTACAGTGTAGATATAAATTGTATAATAATAATTAATAAGTGATGATATAACATAATAGACAAGTCTGAAAATAGTGTGTAAATAAATAAAATAAATAAAGAAATACAATCTTTATTTGAATTCATAGATTAATTTGTCACATTAGATTGGGGTTCAGGCCCCCTTACTAGAAAATAATTAATGTAAATAATACTCTACAATTATGTTTTTGAAACTTTAAAATCATATAAAGAGAATTAAAAAATTACCTACTCAATCTGCCGCTTATTTAATACTTACCTACATATTTAAATTTATGTGTATGTCCTTTATTTGTTTTTGTATCCTTTCATTTCCTTTTAATTTCAGCTAACATCTGCATTCTAATGGAATTCGACGAGCAACATTTATTATGAGAACAATTTATGCTACCTTTTGTAAAATAATTACCTTAACCTTTGCAAAATCTAATCAACCAAAACCAGCGACACTATAACTTCACCTAAATGTTACATAACCCATTGTTTTCTGAGACCATAGAGCATAGCATAGACCATAGAGCATAGCATAGACCATAGAGCATAGCATAGACCACATACATAACATTGGTACATAAATATAACGGTCTCGCTGGTCCTACAGTCCCTTCGTATTTCCTATTCTCACGACGACCGTATAATTTCGCTATAAATAACAAAGAGTGGGCATTTCGCGGTCCAAACTGTATATACGATGAATTTTATCAATGCTCATAATGATGTGCGTGTTTTCACTTCTTTTTCAGATCAAATTGTTTATTTTATCGTGAATGTTAGGGAGTGGTTAATATTGTTTTATCGTTAAATAAATCAAATTACAAAAAGGATGAAGAAATTGACCATTATGCAAAACTGTGTCGATAGTTAAAATGTAACAAGCTCCTTATCCTTTTCTGATAATTATATACCTATAGAACTATGAGTAGTTCCTAGTAGTAGTAACCGCATGTACTGGCTTCACCAGAATTAACCCTGGATAAGGACAGGGACTTATTTGTAACGGTAAAAGTTTTTGAATTAAATCTCAATAAACAATATATTGAATCTTTCCACCTTTCCCAGTTTAGCTAAGAACCTAAAATAACAGTAGACAATTTAATTATATCGAAAAACAAAATGAAAGAAGCTTTATGGTTAATAGTGAAGGTGGAATTTAGAGCCTAAATAGGCTAGAATCTTCCTAAAATATGGATGAAAATAAGCAGAATATTACAGCAAGAAAGAGCAAGTTATTGGGGTCCACTTTGTAAATATTAATCTCGTAAATTTTTTGTCAACATCCTCCCTTGTGCCCTCTTTGATGGATAGGGGTAATATTGACGCAATATTTTACGATACCTCATTTTACTACTCATGGTATTTTGGCAAATATGACGTGTTTATGTCAAATTCGTAGATCGTTTTTTTTTTATTGATTGTTGCGAAGTGCGATTGTGAAGATGCTGTGATGTGCATTAAGAAGGCATTGAGGTGTTCTTGATTTTTGATGATTTCGATCTTGTCTAATTTTGAGTTCCTACGGATAAATATTACAAATTATCTTGGAAATATTTTTGAGCCGGTACTTTGGAAATCTATTAGGTCGAAAAGTTATTAAAATTTGATAAATAAGTATTACAATAATAGATACAGTTGTGTGTTTCACTCAACACTCATTATTCAATCTCAAACTACCGTTTTAACTAAGCCTTATGTTTCGTTTGGAAATATTACAAAAAATCTATAACTATGATTAAAGTAAAAATTTACCTTATGCTTGGCTATTCAAAATATTTAAATGATTCATAGCCGTTAATTCTGAACCATATTTTCTCAAATAATTTATATTCCTACGACTCGAAGATGTAACAATCTTTTCTAAATATAAAATTGTATACTTACATTTCTTTCCAAAGAACAAATCGACCATAATCCGAGTGGACAGATGTTACAATAAAAAGTTCTATTTACGCTAAAGGCGTGAGAGTTGCCCGCTACAAAAATAGAGCTTGTTAGTGGTCATTCGGTTTTTTTTTTTAATTTTTATACTTAACACTCCGTGAGTGGTTGAGAAAACATTTTTTTTTTACAGATTAAATATTTATAAGAATAAGAATAAGAATAAGAATAAGAATAATTTATTTCGCCAAAAGCCAACAACAGATATAATGAAAAGAACAAGGAATACAAAAAACACAGAAAAAGACAAAAGTGTGGCAGACCTTTAGCAAAAAGGGGACCAACTCAGTATTAAGCTGTGCCTTCAACAGCACAGCACTGATTTTCAGTGGCCCCCAATGTTTGAAGTACAGCTACAGACCGAAGTATAGAGGGATAGAAATTATATTAATAAAATAAACAATATTACACGTTATAAATATTATACATATAAAAAGAAGGCATAGGAATGTACATATATACTAGAACATTAAGAAAATAGTAATAAATAATAACGAAAATAAAAAAATTAATAAACATACATACAGATAAATAGTCACAAAAGAGATTTATGGCCAGTCACAAAAGATGAGCGCAAAAAAGTTTTATTTAAAAAGTAGGGTGATTGAGATTTTGAGAAGCAGTGGCTTGTAAAATTAGTGCGTGAATAAATTCCGGTAGTTGTGTAATTTTTTTTTAAATTTTTTTTATTTGTAAAGAAGTGGACAGCTTTTAAATGTCAACATTTATATTTTATATGATAAACGTTATGAAAATATAAGGAAACGAATTGAGTCACTGGGAACCATTCTTTAAATATAGGGAGAGATATTACATTATAAATAAATAAAATAGGAAATGTAGTTAGTACATAATATATTGCAAGTAACAACGATGTTAATACCTATGTACCTACACTTTAAAGTTATAATCATTCTAACTATATTCTAACATTTTATATAGGTACTTATTACAAAATAGCTCATAACTAAACCGCATTACTTTTGGCCTTTCCAAACAAGATATTTTAAAATATGCAGACATTCGATCCTAAATATAAACATTGGCCAAATTGAAGCGATGGCCATCACAAAAGAATACGATAAGATCGCATTTTCTGAGCAAACACGCTTGCACACGACCGGTCAAGGTGCGCGAAACTATTGTCCAACCTCCTTGCTGCAAACTTCTTTCACCGGCTCCAAACATAATAAGCCTTCGCCCCTCGCGCTCGGCCAAAAAAAAATAAAGTTATTCCGTATTCAAAACACATGTCACTTATCGATTTATCGCGTCACGAATCGAAATGTCATTTTTAAATTTGGAACATTCGGACCAAATCCCTTATTAGTTAACCGTGAAGTCGCCGACAGTTCCCATGACGGGTGAATTAAATTTTTTGAAATTATTCAAAGGAATCTGGACGACATTTTATTGTTGCGAATATATTTCGGAAGTGATGCGGATTAGTTCCGATCGCGATGTAGCTGGACATTTATTGCATATAGTATAAAAGAAAATACAGTTTATCTTGAAAATATCTAAAAACCGAAGGACATTTTACAACATTTTAAAATAATGCGTCAAATACGTTAAATAAACGAATGTTTCTGATTCCGTTACCACTCAATGATACCTATATGAAAAACATTTTTTGTCATTAAAAATAGAGATTAGCAATAGCGTCGGGTGAAAGAGTTAAGAGACCCCAATATTAATAATCCCGTCGATACGGTCTCTGATTTCGTTGGTAACAAAAGTCTAGATGTGTTTGATAACCTAGCCACAATGGTGGGTGCATTACACCCCCGGCGGTAGGGTTGGCATAGAAAATTAGATATATTTATTATGCTTGTATTTTGTTGAAAATTAGAAGGAGTTAGAAATAAAGTTATACTTAAAGAGCAAATATGTTATATGAATTATGTAATAGATGCCATTTAAAATAAGATATAGCAAACACACAGCGTAGAGCGATGTAACATCATAATATAAAGTATGGTATGAAGTAAATCTTAATTATAAGCTTTTAAATTGGCTGTAAAGTGATTTTTTTACAATTTTAACACATTGGTATTTAAAATGTACAATACTTCAAATACAAATCAACTTCAAACAAATAATTATATTAATTTATTTAAGTGAAACTTTTATTACATCGTCTCAAACTTTTTGGTCTGTGTAGCGCATGTCGCGTGACGGTCGGCTGCCGAGTAGGTATAAAGCAGTGTTCGGAACCGTACGAGTGCCTAAGTTTCAGTTTTACCGTGGTTTCATAAAACCACACAACATTTTTTTGCTAACCCTACATTTGTATTGAAACCCACGCGACGAGTGGCATAACCAACGACCTGATCGTAGATAAGGTAATTTCGCTCAAGTATCCGAATTGTGCACCAGAATAATTAATATTTACTCGTATAGCTATAAGGTTCAAAATAATAGTCAGTTTGGAAGATTTTGAAAACTTTAAGCCGTTTGTGTATGAGCGTTTTGAATTTGTTAGTTTTAACTTTCATACAAGTTGGAAATATGCACAAGATGTAATATTGAGATGAAAGTATGTTAGGAATTAGGATACGGGATACATATTTGTTAAAGTTATATTTCCTTTTATATAAGGATCATATTATATTTTATACACATGATATGAAGCCATTTTAAATAAATTAAAAAAAGCTATTTATTATCAAAGCCAAAACATACTTGTACCTACTAAAACCAATCTTCTATAACTACGGAAGATTCTGTTATTACTTTTTTAAGCTATTGCATAGCTTCTATCGCGGGCCTTGAGCGCGGGGACCGAATCGAGAAATTCCGTAACGAAAAAAACCTCACGCTCCCCACTCCGACGGGCATGCTTGAAGTCATGCTATGCAATAGCTTTACCGCGGCAGTCCCCGAGTGCCACACGTCTTTTTTTTAGTTCTGGGTGACCTCATCAAGCCATATGATATATTATTACTTTATAGTTTTTAAACGCGACAATCCTAACGTCTCTAGCCGCCCTAACAAATTGATATGCCATTATATTCATACAAATATTGTTTAGCCCATTGTGATAGAGGGAGCATGCCCTTGAGGTTTACTTGATTGATTAATATTCAGATTTACCAGATACGTATTGTACTGTTCGCTTTATGGAGTGTAATTAGCCGTCTTGCCTGCTGTGACTGCTTGGCTGTTAATCTATACTGTTTGTTTGTTTGAACGCGCTAATCTCGGGAACTACTGGTCCGATTTGAAAAATTATTTCGGTGTTAGATAGCCCATTCATCGAGGAAGGCTAAAGGGTATATTATATCATCTCGCTAAGACCAACAGGAGCGGAGCACATCTAGTAAATTAATATTTGGTAGAATACCCATATGTAAACACACACATGAATTCTACCAAAGGGTAGAAGGTCTATTGGTATTTGTTTAGATGGATTCAGCAGCAAATAACCAAAGTTCTAGTTAGGTCTCCCCGTGACTATGCTCGCTATAGTGTTCGAAATGTTGGACTATATATGAATGAATAAATCTCTTTTTAAATCCGTTAAAATTATTTAATTTGTTAATGACCAAATTTATCATTATTAAAAACCTATGAAAAAAACCCAACAAAAGAGTACCTTTAGTAGCATTCAAATTTTTACAACTTTTTGGTTCTACGAAATGCCTGTTTCATGCCCATGACTAACTATGCATATTTAAATTAATTATGTAGCTATACGTGCTAATTTAAATATAAAATGTACAAAAATGCAATTGCAATGCAATCAAGACCTTTAGAACGACTTCAAATGAAATCATATAAACACATAAACCAAAGATCTGCAGATAATTACTCTGTTTTGCAATACAGTCGAGTTCATATCTAATTTATCATCATTATATGGCTCGCTAAATAAATCTGTTTATGTCTAAATTAGAACAATGAAGTTAGGTATAATGACAACAAATTATGTGTCCCAGAGGTCAGATGATTGCTGCGACGTGTGTTGTTTAGCATAATTGGGTTCAGGTCCCGTGCAGTGTGATAACTGTACAGATTTACATACTAATGTTATAAATAATAAATAGTGACTGTTATTTTGAATATACTGAAAAACAATAATATAATATTACCTACCATTACCTACCATTACCGTTTATCGTGCGATCTCTACAAGTTCTGAAGCCAAATTTAAAAGAATACCTAGTACTGTAACTACTTATTTGTATTCTAATAGAAACATTATATGATGATATAAAAGCACTTCTAAATGAATTACAATTAACAGTGAAACCTATACAGTGACTAATACAAAAATTAAAAACACCTGCGTCATGCAAACATTGATTTCAATTAACAATCCTTCAATTTGCAACATTTTGCCATAAGTATGAAGATTATCATTGTTTTGTTAAATTTATTTCAAAATAAACACGCAATATATTTTATTATTACCTACAGGAATAGTCCCGTAACTTTAATTCGTGTGGAATTTCACAAAAACAATGTTGTGAAGATCATCTTGACAAATTTACTGCCACTTTTTGTGAATATTTTTTGCGTGTCCCGCAAATGCGAACATTTTTTTGTTTTCCCGTGAAAGATTATCTTCGAGGTGTTAACTCAATTTTATCTTACCATATTTCTTTTTGACATTTTATTAATATCTTGAACTAGAGTTGATAATTGAAATATTAGGTGGGATAGCAAATATTGTTATGTAGTTACCTTTTAACGTTATAAAAACTTTCATACAATAAAATAACTTAAAATAATAAAGTATAAACCTACTAAATTACTACTGTAAATACCAAATACCTACCTTCAGGTACTTTTCACACATTACATTTTCTTTAATCAACGTAGCTACATCATTACATGAATAATTTGTTATTTAGAAACGTCACCCACAAGACAATTATAACAACACCAAACTGCGTAAAATGCATTAATATAACTAAATGAATTTAACTGCAAAAGTTTCAATTGTTTCAATAAAAATTCGAAAAATCATATTGAGAATTTCATAAAAAATACGTAGAAAATACATACAGTACGTGTTATATTTCTAATACGAGCTACAAATCAGAGATATATAAAGCAATGACGTTGTATATTTTAACATCAAGTGTCCTTAGTCTCTTTGTTTCTTACAAAATAATTAAAACAACATCATTTGCATACAATCGCTTACTGAATCGATATTTTTATACCTGGTCATGTTTCGTCATGGATTTACTTTTAAAATAACTTACACATCTTGAAAATACGTAAAATTTAACAAATAAAACACGTCAAGGTTTCAACCCTTTAAAAGTCTAATAAATACAGTGTCAATTTTTTATGGATAAAACCGCTTATTACAAAAGTATTCGTCGTGTGCTTACGCGCAGCATCCAACCCTAACTAACCCTTAAACGCGTGCCGGGATCAATCCGACCACCTTCCATCCAACAGTTTATCTCAATCCCTTTATCCCTTCACCAAAAGGGTACAATCCTAAGGATTCTGTAATGTACCACGTGCCTTTTGTTAAGATAAAAAGATCCCCTACTTTTTATACGACATCCTTTATTCAAGCATCTTAGTATGTAGGTAGGTACCTTTTGTAAATTATATACGTTTATTAAATACATAGTGAGGAAATCTGATATGACTAGGTATAGCTGTACATGCTAATTTCTGTAACGAATCAAGTCGATTCTTCCAGTGTTGGGAACATCGAACACGTGGTACCTTACCGTGGGACCACACATGGTTTGAATAAAACTACGATATATAGGCGATTCCGAAAACCAGATTTCTTTCTTCATCAATATTCACAATATTGGACGAAGCCCCTTTTTTGAAACGCTTTTTGTACAGGTTTAACGACTTTTTTCTTTACAGCAAAAGACGCTGGTGACCCGCGACCTCTGGGACCCTTTGCGCGGTGAACGGTTGAAATCTAGTTTTGAAAAAAGCGTGTCTATGTGTTTGTCTTGTTCACAATGTGTGTGACGGTTTCTGAAACTGAATTATCGCGGCCGTTATAGCTTCTGGAAACGTACAATACTTTTGAGTCGTACAAAAATAATTAGCAGTAGTAGAGCTACTTCTGCAAATTTTTAAGATATACCTAGTTATAAAAACATTTGATAAGCTAAAACTGAGACAACGTTATAAAACGTTATAAGGATATAGGAATTACCTAATGTAATTATTAGATAAGTACTAGCGGTCCGCCCCGGCTTCGCCCGTGGTACATATGAAAAATAGATGTTGGCCGATTCTCAGACTTACCCGATATGCACAGAAAATTTCATGAGAATTTCCACCCGTTTCGGAGGAGTATGCAGACTAACATTGTGACACGAGAATTTTATATATAAGAAGATTAAGTATACTAATGTTAAATTCTAATTTTTCCTTGAAATTACGAAGTTACAATCAATTGGATATTGCATTTTAAAATATGCAGCGCGCTCAGTGTAATAACATAACAAAATTTCATCATTAATAACACTTACTTATCAAACTATCAATAACCGTTAATAGTTGTTTACTCCCAACCACGCGATCAAAAAATCCCGCCTTTTTTATTTTACATTTTTCTTGAGATTTCGCACAAAATACAAACGCTCCCGTTAAGTAACCCAATTTTTACACCATAAATAATAGGAAAAAAATACAACAAAAGCCAACGGTCGTCTCAGTTTTTTTACATGTCCGAATTGTATGTATTAATTTGTAAAACGCCCCGATGCTTACACACAAAGTGCGTATTGAGAGCGAAAATTAGCCCACATTGTAGCTTTTTTTGCTTTTAAGCATTTTTTATCTCATTTTAATATTTTGTGACAACATTGACAGCTAGGCCGGTGAAAAAAATCGAGGATTTGTAAATAATCTCATTGAAAATTAATACCATTCTGAAGAAGTTTTACATCGCCTGATTGGGTTTATTGTTAAAGTTTTTTTATCATTGGGCCTTCCGTAAACAACTTTATGACGTGATGAGAATAATGCTAATCTTGAAAACGGAATCAGAAGCGTCTTAGAAAAGTTTTTTACAATAGAATTTTAGATATATATTTTTATAGAGATGGCATTTTTGGTTTTTACAATTATTCATACCTACTCTCGCTTAATCTTTAGCTTAATTTTGTTAAGTACCTAATGAATCTACCTACACTAATATTATTATGCTGTATATGTTTACTGGAACTACCAGCTAATTTTTTTTGTGTTTTATCAAGCATCTGATGTTCGGAAACCAACCATTTCTGAAGGAGGACTAGGTATATCCGTCTAGCGAGCGGTAGAGCAGTGAAACGTAGCAAAAATATTCCGTTTGAGAGCAGACGAAATTGCGTGGTTCAGCTAGTGTGCTACAAATAAGGAATATTTAAATACTACAGTATACACGGACAAAAATTTTAGGTAGTAGACATAAAATATTAGTACCTAGGTATAAAAAAATAATAATTTTCAAATAGTATTCTATATCAATCATGGCACCACTTTTTTACCCACTTTCACGCGTGCTTTTTACAAAAAAAACCCAACGACACTAAATTCTATATCTAAATCCTGTTAAATCTCTGTCAAAACATCGAACAAAAGGATTCATTGATACAATCACAGCATCACTGATAGAAGAATTTAGGGTTAACAAAGCTTCTTTACCCCTTACCACGTGCCGTTTTGGGGTTAAATTGTAAGAAAACATAAAGAATCATCTCGAACTTTAACATTGTGAAACACGATTTTTTATATATGAGCACTGTTGTCAGTCAGGTGAAAGGGTATTTAAAATAATATTTAAGATCGAAGAATGAAGTAATATAATGGACGAAAGTAATTATAAACGGTAGGTGGTATATTGCGATCAAAAGTTCAGATTTACAGATATCAAAATTATAACACAACAGAGAAAAGAGCAAATATGGGAATACTGAAAAACCTATACAAAGACCTACTTATATACGTAGAAATGGATAAATTAGGTCACGCTCCCATCAGAGAGTCAACCATCCTCACAGAGGAAAAATGTTAAGAAAATTCATACAAGGATTATGCAAATTAATTAGGTAATATTGATAGATATACCTAGACAGACAAATACAATAATTACGAGGTCTCCTCTGAAAATCAGTGAAAATACATTTTTATGAATAGTTTTTTGCTGACGGGGAGTCCATTAGCCACTTCTGCTGTTTTTGTTTCATTATTTTATATTGTTAAGGTATGTATCTGTTTTTTCATGGCAAATAAGAAGTGTATCTAATTCTATTTGTCTGATTATAGGTGGTATATTATGTCGTAATCGCTATTCAAAATTTTGTCCTTTACTAAAGAAAGTTATAGTCGATATAGGTACCTTAGAGTAGTTATCTGGTCCTGTTATATCTATTTCTATTTCATTGTATATAAGTGGTATATTATGTCGAAATACCTATCCAAATTTAGACCTTTACTAAAGAGAGGTATAGTTGATATACCTGAGTATTTATCTGGTCCTGAATCTATTGAAGGCGGCCGGCGAGGGTCCAGTGATTAAATATTGATCAGGCTCCTGAGGGAAATATAACGCTGTCAAGGGCGATCACTCATCGATTTCAGCTTATCTGACTTTTGCCCGTGATTAAGATCTAAATACGGTCCATATTTTTATTGTTTTATCTGATTTGTAGAGGCTCGATTCTTATTTGATTTTTCAACGGAAATCTGATTATATCGTTTTGATGCGTTACGTAATTTTCAACTGACAAAACTAAAAGTATTTATCAATCATTTATTTACGTTTGCATGTTTGAATGTATAGGTAAACTTATAGAGGTAAATGGTAATCGGTAATTAGATTGTGACTATCCTTTTCTTTGGATTACATAAGTTTCAATTTAGAAACAGATCAGATTTCATTCAAATCGATTAAAGATCTCTTCATATCAAATATATTTCAGTAATTGTCTATAATCATGTTACATAAGTACTATGGCAGGATTAAAAGCACTACCTACTTCCTGTGTTTTGAGCAGAGCCTCAGTAGCCGAAATTCGGTCAGCAGACATCATCAGCATAAGCTTCATACGAACATCAATATCAATCTCTCCAAACCTATAACCTGAAATACTTTGTTTACAGTAAAGCCGCTATTAATAAACGCTCGTCAAAGGGAAGTGTAATCCCATAACACCCACGTAGCGGTCTTTGTGATCAAACCACGCGTAACGCAACCTTGCGTCCCTCACTTAATCGCTCAGACTAAGTAGCATTAAACGCTGCCACACAATCCTATCACTTGCCAACAAATCTGATTTTCACTGCACTTTAATCCGATATCATCGGATCTCGTTTATTACCTTTAATCTCGGTTTTTCCCTCCTATTGTTATACATTACTGTCTCACTTACAGAAGCTGATTCTGCAGCTCATGTGCAACCGTCAATGGATGGTATACAAGCTCATAGCAACGCTCTCGATGAATGATGGATCCAAAAAGCTCTCACCGTGTAGTCAATTAAGTGATCAGGCAGGGGTTCTGCACAATTGGTCGCCTCCGCACAAAGAGACAACGCGGCAACGCGATGTAAATCACGGAGCGATGTTTTATTAGAATGGTTAGGGAAGATTTGTGATTTTTAATATATATCTACGTTAATATACAGCTTGATTATAACGGAATTGAATAAAACATTAAAAATCACAGTGTTGGCGAATAAAAATCGGTTAGCTGTGGGTTTTTCGAGCGTATTTTCGGTCAATCAATGAAATTCGGCGTCGAAATCGTTGCAGGCGTTGATGCGTGAAATCGCATGAGCGCATCCGAGCGGCACCACTGGTTGCCCGCCTCTGACCGACCGTGTATCGAGGGCCAGTTTCGATGAAATTTTACGAATCCCGTTTTAATATTCGTGCAAAATTTTTATATTTTGTCCATGCTTGATGCAATGTTATTTGCCGTGGAATTTATCGTTAATACATACGTTTTGTTCAATGAAAATGATGTTCAGTACAGTTTAATGCTTTATTTTACTAAAAAGAAAATAGCGAATAATTTTACCTATTTAAAAGTAAATATTCAAATATTAAGCAAGATATCAGAAGCTTTAACATAACCAAATGAAAATGTACAGCTTACCTACATACAATTTGTGCCAAAATCGGGACTAGACCTAAAAACCTAACAAAACCACATTCACAATATTAAGTAAATACGAAATATTAAAACATAATAACGAAGACATCGGGAAGCCATTCGAGATATCACATATAGAGCACTGCCTTGATAACCCCGCCGGGTTATCTGAGAAAAATAGGTTATATGGACAGAGTATCTCGCAGAAATTTGTCTTTACGACTCTAATGTATACGGCTTTGTAAGTATTGGACCGTATAGGAATATAATTATAAACTTCCTGAAGATACACACTTAAATACATAGTTAGGTAAAGTACTTATTTTTTTAAAACACGAAACATTATCATCAAAATATTATGTAAATATAGGTATCATTCTATGACAAGAATTCCAACATTTCTAATGAAAAGTTAGGAATAACATAATTTGTATTTAAAAAATACCTATGCACTTTGGTGCGTAGAAATAAAAAATGTATGTAAAAATTTGCGACGGACGATGATCCCTATTCAAAAATTTATGTTCTATTAATGAGAATTTTTAATCAATAAACACCTAAATAGATTTAACTGTGCCTACCTGTATTTTAACAGCACACTGACTAGCACAGTATTACAATATTATTTATTGTAATACTGTGCTGGCTAGCTAGCTGGCTAGACTCAGTGATGACTGCTCACTGCTCCTAAAGGACTAAATGCTGGACAAGATCCTTTGTGACGGTGGATGTGTGTATCTGAAAATAAAGAAGATTCTTTATAAATTACTAAGTGTAGTACAGTGTAGGTACAGTACTTTGTACACAAAACAATATAACGAAAAGTTTACATCCATATGTATGACAAACGTAGCGTTCTAAAAATGATATATAGGTAGGTAATATAAATCAAACCTACTTATTTAAATAGTGTCTCTTCAACAATTCAGCGGCTCATTTGTAATTTATAACTCTAATGTTAAAACATTTATTCACCAATTAAATTTATCAAACCATTAAACACATTTGTAAATAGCAAGAATGTAAAAGTTATCCACATCAAAGAGACTGATATAAATCAATCAGGTATTAAAACAAAAGTTATCGATCTCAATAAAAGGAGTGAACTGTAAATCACTCGCTTGTTGTCCTGTCTGTGTGTTTGTCGATGTCCAGATAAATTAAGATCGTCTGTTGCAAAAAGACTGTCGACTCACTTGGGGTATTAATACGCAGATTGTGAATTAACTGTAGTCTGTAATAGGTTTTAATAGGTTAATAGGTTTAGTGGTTTTTATGGACTGCGTTTTATACTTTGATTTTAAATATGAAGCTTAAATAGGAAAAAAACACGTGAAGTTATTGAAGAACATGTAGGTACCTACAGTGTGTAGTAGGCGGGTATATACATTATACAAACCTTTCAGGTAGGAATTTTTTAATATACCTTGATATAAATATGTATACTATATAAATAATTATATAGTACATAATTATATCTAGGTATATATATTAAAAAAATGTTTGTTCGGTACCGAATTACCTATAGGTACATATTAGATATAAGTACTTACAACAACCGACATCCTAAAGGGATAAAATTATCTGCTATCTGTCGAAATATTAACTAAGTATTTACATCTTTAGGTACCTATACAAAAATCTTCAATAATAATATATGTAGGTAATTACAAAAATACTACTTTAACAGATTTTAAAGCAGGATTTATTCTACACAATTCAACAATTATTTAAAACTGAAACTCGATAACTAAATCAGTATCAATTCCTTTCAAAGCTCTATGGACTAAATTTAGTGAGTTAGGTAAAGGCTTAAAGAGAATGAATATCTTCAAGCTAGTTACTAGCACTCAATTACAAGGGTGGGGGGAGGTACAGACGATCAATGTTCAGTTGTTACTAAGTTCTTAGTAACTGTGAATCTGGCTTCACCTTTGGAGGTTTATCGTGGTAAGTTTGGTATGTTGTAGGTATTATATGTACTTATGTAGTGTAGTAGATAAGAATAAAGTCAAAGTACCTATAAGGTAGGTATAGGCATCTAATTAACCTAAATCTGTTTATACTAGTTTTGTACCTAACTAAAAATTTCGGGTTTTAGTGACGTCTTATTACCTAACTAGGGTAGACTGGGTACGGTTGTGACAATTTTCAAATGATTGACTATAGCTTTTTATTTATGCTATTAATCTGAACAAAAAATGTATTCTAATGAAGTTTATTCATTGCTTAACGTATAAACATGAAAGTATATGTCTAAATCAAATGTAACCATTCATAAAATGAAATTTAAAAAAAAAGGTAAATTGTCACAACCGTACCCACCCCAAGGGCGGTTGTGACAGTACTGGGGGTCAATAGTGACACGATGAAAATACTGTAATATGATCACAAAATAAGATAAAAATACTCTAAAATGCCAATAAAACACTTTAATTGCAAAAAATATTTATTTATTTTTATATAATAATCAACTAAATTATACTTTCCTAACAAAAGAAATAAAATCTTTGAACATTTTCCATAACAACTTGCAAGTTGTCGTAAAAAGCTTCCACATTTGTTTTATTGAAACTAGTTGCCCTTGAAAGGCTTGTAGCTTGAGCTACTCGAACAGATAGAGAAGGATTTCTATTCAGGAATGAACGGAACCATTCTTCGCCTGCCATCTCATTCTCAGCCCAAGTAGCAGGTTGCTTTAGGTTATATTGAGTTGCAAGCTCAAAAGCCAACTTCCGCACCTCTTTTGGAGTTAGTTCGAAATAAATGTCCGCGCAACGCTATAAATATTTTGACAACTGCTGCTATTGTTGTTCGGAAAACACTTTATTGTAAGAAACATACCCCATGCTAATGCTATTGTTTTCACTATCGCCCGTGCTGGCATTATCGCGTTTTCGAATATACCTTAATAGTGACATGCGATTAACATCATACATTTCCGCAGCTTGTCGCAAAGAAGTCCCGCGTTTAGTTTCTTTGTAAGCATCTTCATACTGATTCAAGCTGCACTGTGCTCTTGTAGTCTTTCGTTTGCGTATTCTAGGCATCTAAAACAATAAACAACCGCTATTACTTATGTCACAACCGTACCCAGTAAAAATGTCACAACTGTACCCACAGATCGTTTTAATAAAAGAAACACCACCACGTCAAAACAAAATAACCTACAATAAATGTAACCACTGATATTACACTGCTACTATTTGATTTATATCGATGAACAACACTCAATACCCTATCAGTATACATGTAATAGCAATTACGAAATAATAATGAATCAAAATACTTACTTTTTGCGTTCAAAAATCAAAATTTGCTCCTGGTCACGTACACTCTGCGCGTCGGATGACGCAACACTGTGACACAGGTTGAGACGTGCAAGGCGCTCGTCTTTCCCCTTGCACGCCCCCCGCTAATCCCTATATTTTCGACAATACAGCGACTGTCACAACCGTACCCTGGCACAACCGTACCCAGTCTACCCTACGTAGTTCATAACTGAAGGAACAACTGCCGATTTTTGTAGAGTCAATCATTCATAAAGTATATCTATCAATAAAGATAGGTAGGAAAAAAATAGGTAGTTAGGTAGCAAGATAAAATAGGAGCATAGGGTTATCACTTTGTTTTTATTCTAACTACTCTTAAATCAATAATAATTACTTATATTATATTCCAAATTCCTAGATGGGTAAAGTTACATCCTGCTAAAATGTGACATATTACTAGGAAAGTTAGGCCGCTAGGAATGTTTAAGATAAAACCTTATATTATAGGTACATCTTCACGTACCTACCTAATAACTTACCACCCAACATCACAACTACAGTACCACACTAGAAAATTAAGATATAGGTGCCTAGTGCCTACGTAGCATAAAAACAGTACAAAATTAAGATATACGTAGCATAAATTCCCCAGTCTGAATCTTGGATCTTTCACCCAGGGGGCGGGTCGACCTGACCGGCCTCACCCCCGCACTTTCACCTTCCAATTATTAAAAACTTTTCGCTTCAGGAACATGTATTTAGGTTTTTGGTAGATGCTCTTTTGTTGTTTTATTAAAAGTAGGTTGGTTATTAGGTATGTCTGACAGTTCTAGCTTCTATGGTTGTTCTATTGATTTTATAGAGTTTCTTTTAATAATTTATAAATAATTGTTAATTATTTTCTAGTTCATTCTAATGCCTTATTTTAATGTGGCAGTTTCTAATAGATTCCGTTAATAGGTAATTAATTTTATGCAAACGAACAATCTTTACCTTTTATAAGTTGTAGGTAGGTACCTACCTAATTATAAAAAAATTAACTTTTATAATTATGGCATTTATGCTTTTACTACCTACCTACTACTTAGATACTATACTTTTTAGTGGCTCGGTTATCCCATTATTTTTAACAAACCTACAAACTTGTTTAAACATTCTTACTAAAAATTAACAACTAGATTAGGTACCTACTTGATAACAGCTATTTTTATACGAAAAAAGAAATGTTAATTAACATTCAGGACAGCATTGTTTTTATTTGAAATTCTTCATAATCTCCAATCAAGTAAAGACTGGACAATGGACATCTCTCATTCCTATAAAATAACTGTTCTAGAGAATTTTTAATTGTAATGTTGTGGTCATTTCTTTTTTAAAAGTTTCATGAAGATAATGTTATGATAAGAATGTAATTGCTTCTGTAATGCTTTTGAGATAAGAGGTTATGTAATGATAAGATTTATTGCGTTAAGTATAAAAAGTTTTTTGGCACCCTAAACTTATGTAGGTAGGTATTTTGTAATAGGTAGGTATGATAATAATATGAGATTGTTAGATATATTATTATAATTAATGCGAAAATACTCTTTTAATTATAGGTAGGTACCTTCCTACCTATCCTAATCTATTTTACAATTCTAATTAGAATATTTAAGTAGGTACAATCTTATACAAAAAAGCTCATTCGAACATTTTATGCAGTTTGCTCTCATGTAGGTATAGCGTTAATAATAATTACATCCAAAATTAATACATTACGAAGCAAACCCACTTACCATATTATTAATTACATATCTACAACAACATAATAGGTAGGTAGGACCTGCCTACCTAAATACGACGCTCAAGATTTCTCGCAAAAAAATCTGACTAACCTATAGATATACAGTGTGATACTATTTAGTAATCTTTGCCATAATGCCACTAGGTACTTGGAAATGTAACTACGTATTTACTGTTTGTCTAGTACCTACCTTCGCCTAATAGTTTGACTCAGGATAAAAAAAATATAGGTAGGTAGCCATACTCGGTAATAGGTACCTAATCTTATTTTCTCCTCCATCTACCATACGCAAAAAATAAAACTTTTCACTTACAGAAGTATCAAAATAACATCAATACAAAAGCGTAACAGTATTTATTAGTTAGCATTCCGATACGCGGCCGATTGACGCGTGACGTGCGCAGGAGTGGCGAGCCGCGCCACGCCCTACCGCCCAGATCTAGATTGATCTAGCTCATTTGTATGTTACGGATTTTTTTTAAGAAAAAAAAATTTTTTTTGGTGAAAGAAGCATGAAATTTTTTTGGGGAAAAAGTTTTTTTGTAAGTATGAAAATAATTGTTAAGTAATTTTGTTAATAAGGAGTACGTTTTTAATGAATAATGAATATGTGTTTTATGTCAGTTATTTTATCTGTAAATAATTATAATAATCTTACGTAATAGAACTAATAGACACAAAGAATACATAAATCAAATTTACATTTTTATGCTGTCCGTACAAAATACGTACGGTAGTAATACATATTCAAAGGCGAGTGTAAAAACTAGTTGAGTGAAACATCTGTCTGAAGGCTTTGAAGGAAGTTGTATGATAATACGGTATATAGGTAGCTAGCTACGAGACCGCAGAAATATGGACGACGGAAAGTTGATACAAAGTAGGATTTTCAGGTACCGTCAGCAGATAAGTGCGGTATTTTATTTTAAATAACGGGTGGCTATTTACCTATGTAAAAATGTTTGTTATTATATCATTAGAGTTTATTACTCATTGAAAATATTAACTCTTCGTCTTCACATTGTTTGAAATTCAAAAAAACATCCTAATTAAATGGGATTAAAATTTGCAATTGTATAAAAGGCCTAATTAAGGTAAGTTTATTACGAATATCCCATGTAAATGCAAATAGTTATCTAGGTAGGTACTATTATAGATTAGTAAAAAATTAAATTAAATTATTATCTACATTATGTATTTCAATACCGTTGATAAAGGTAAAAAATAAATTGTATAATTAATGTACTTTCTACAGAAATATTAAAAATATAAAAGTATAAAACTATCGATATAATCTAATTACAATACAAATAATGAACGAAAAACGAAATAAACTACTATGAACAACCACAATAATTTCAATAGTAACAACTTACAATACTACAAAACCTATTCGCAAGCTAATTTCAAACCGTCAAAACATAAAAACAAAATCGGTTGTTCTATTTCGGCGCCGACCGTACCTGCTGAAAGATTTTCCCCCCGAGTGGGGGTTCGGAGGTGGCGGGGCCT
>CAJQZN010010160.1:0-17747 GCA_907164685.1 Colias eurytheme | reverse complement strand
TTCATTTGACCCATATTTTTGTCCTATGCGGGCTTGTAGTCTATATAGGTATAATACTGTTGTAAGTAATTAAAAAAATCGTTGCTTCTTTTTCAATTAATTATATGTATTTCAATTAATAAAGTGTAAAAAAGTATCACAACTTTCAATATGTATATCTCTATCTATCCTATTCCATTAAATTTTAATTAAAAATGACGAATTATTAACTTCGCTAATCCTATAACTTGGAGCACAAAAAAGGCACAGTTTATATTGTTGTAATCAAAAAGAAATATTCCCTTTTTTCCGGCATAAGGGTTGTTGGGAGGTTCCATTTTTTTTTTGCCAACGTGCTAAAATTTTATTCCAACTTTCCGGATTACATAAAAGGTCTGACAAACCTTTATGGATTATATAACTTCGTATTTTTGTTAAAACGTTTTTTATTACCGATCCTTTGTATATCTTTTTATTTTTATCAATAATATTCAGCTTAGTTTTATTTGTTGTTTTGATAAGTTTTTTTCAGTCAAAGAGATTTCTAATTTAGTCTTTCAAATCATTAGATACGTACCTGCGATTGATCATATTGTATTTCAATCTTTTCTGAATTAAAACCGAAGAGTTTCTTTAATAAAGTCAGTCAGTTAAAGCTGAGTATGAGAATTTATAGCTTCTTATGGCTATTTTAAAAGTTGTATAATAATATCATCTCATATATTATATTGTTTGTCAACAACATTCAAATAGTACACCGCACCGGCATCATGATTCTGTGATAAATTTATTTATTTATTTATTTATTAACACTTTAATGTGCTGGCATACAAATAAATTCTTAAAATTAAAACTTAAAACTAGTCCAGCACAGAAGGCGGCCTTATCACTTAAGAGTGATCTCTTCCAGGCAACCTACTGTGTGGAGTAATATTATGAAAAAGGAGGTAGGTAGGAAGTACAAATATATATATATATATATACATACATAAATATATGATCTATTATAATTACATATTACATACATATGAAATATTATATATATTACATATAATATAGTATAATACATATACAAATAATAATTATATTACAATAATACATACATACATAAACTCATACTGTAGTTTAGATCTAAAATAATAAATCTTGGTATTTGCAATGGCTCAAAGATATATTCATTCATAACAAGTACAACTATAGCATTAAAAATGAAACGACACGCCATCTCATTTAAACAAATATTAAAAAGCACAAAAAATATTTTTTTTGTCTTCATATAACTATGTATTTGAACTTTTTCCCATTTTATAAAAATATGAAAGTAGTTTTATAAAAAAAAACTTCAAAAAGACTTGACACAAACAGATTTTTAACATAACCACTCGAGATATTGTTCCAGGAAAAAACTGAATAAAAAAATATTATTTCATATAAGTATATCGTAATAAGATTTAATATAAATCTCGATAAAATTTCAAACAGAAGGATAAAAGAGAAATGAATACTCGATATCCATCATTAACAAAGCCCTCTATTATACCCTTATTGGTTCAAGGCGGGTCGTAATAAGTACGATTGATAAACATTAAGATCAGTTTGCACTAGATGACTTCTTCGACCTTAGCTTTTTTGATGAAACTTCTTAAGACGCGTTGAGAGTAAAATTTCAACGTCGCGTCTTGGCAATAGGTACCGTATAGTCGCGTCGTGACAAAATATAGATATAAAATATTTTGGTATCTTTGAATCGAGCCAAAGAAGTTTCACTTCTGACACGTGTGCCTGGCACACACACTTTTTTAATGTGGTCAACGAAACAGCGTCACATGCTTGATGAAGAGAATAGTAACATCTCTTTTAGTGTCAATGAGCATTTTACAAGATATATAAACATATACACTAATGTTTGTATGAACACATATTATTATCTCAATCACACTCTTCACAAAATATAATGGATATCAATAATAATGTCGCTCAAAGTCCCCTGATGAAAACGGGTCTTAACGTTTATCGATATAAGGCGGGGCGTATTGTTTCAACCAGTTTACTTAAGGATATTTCCACGAGGCTAATTAAATAGGAGCAATCTAATGATTGTAATGGAGCTTCCTGGAATCGAGGCGCTTTTAATACCATTTCTGTGTTGTATTACAGGATTAGCGTTCGAGTCTATTATAGTGACGTAAATTGTATAAAATGTTAAAGTGAACAAATGAACGTAAATTGAGGGCAATAAATACGGCATAATAGGGCAATATAGTAGCTGATTAACTTTGATTGTGAAAGGAGTATTTTTTAAATAGGAGGCTTGTGTCCCTGCAGTGGTATGGCTGATGATCGTGATGATGGTGATAAGTATAGGTAACCATCTCATTTCTTTGCGTCTTTTTGCTCTAGTTTTGGCAGTTCTTGAATCTATCAAAATTCTTTTAAATTCAAGCAGTAGCACGCTTTACTTTTTTTGGTAGCGCTAACATCTCTAACCTTGTCCGTTGTGTAATGTAGTGCAGCAATGCAGTAAACATTTAGCTTTTCGAGACAATTGAAAAGCGAAATGTTGCGGTGAAAGTGGAGCTCCTAGAATATACAATGTACCCAGATGCATTCTGTTTATTTTAATTCGAAAATTCACTTGCTTACAAAGTAGTGTGAAAACTTTTAATAAAGGCATATTAAATAAATGTAATGCCGAACAAAAGTTTGACACCTGTCTACATAAACGATTGCTTTTATCTCGTGCCACCAAAAATGTCACTCAAAGATTCTTATATTACGCACAAACAGAACCCGGCTCAAAATATTTCGTAGTCCTTTACCCTTATAACCACCAGCATAACTAGAGCTCTGTACCATCCCGCGCTTCGGGAGAACAAATACAAAAACGAAAGGGAGAGAGATCATGGAGGTCAAGGTAAATTGGATGGGTAATCTGGCCAGTTTCGTATGACAGATGATAATCTACGACCAACGTCAAAGTGAATAATTGGGCTTTAGAGCTCCAGGGCATATTTTGATAGGAAAATCTTTTTTAGGCTTTATCGCGCGGAGTACGGCACGCTGCAGGCTCTCTTAATGGCGAAAATTAATTTTTATCTCGCATGAAAGCAATATCTTCTTAATATCTATAACTATCTTTGTATATATTGTAGATGTTGTTATAATATTCATTAGCCATAAACCTATATGACATGGACATCCGCAAACCGATTCCTTGAACAGTTATTCTGCTATTAACCGATTAGGGGGTCTAAAAAGAAGAAAATATGAGACGAGATTTACTTCCACTTCCATAAAATTATTGAATAAAGTGCCATATTTCAAACTTTTAATAGAGTTAATTTTATTAATTATAAATAAAGTCTCGCTTAAAATACCTCAAATTCAAACCTATATTTACAATATTTTTTTAATATTTGAGTATAAAAGTATTTGTATGATTGTAATTCAAACGAAACTACAAATTTTACCCAGCTTTTTCAATACAACCTGATCGTTTTTATATCAAACAATAGCAACCCTACAGCGCCAGGATTTTCAATTCAAACGTACCCAAAACCCTGAAATTTTTAATCAAGCCGACAAAGAAAGTATTTTCCATTCCGCACGCGCACCGCTCTCATTAAGAATTCGTTTCTGCAGAGCTAACCCTAAACAAAAACGTGCAATCCTATGTTTTTATAACGAACGCCTAATATGTAAAATAAACGGAACGGAAATTAAAACAACCCTAATTAATTCGTCAAACAGAGCCCCCTGTGTAACCACGATAAAGTATACAGGCGGAAATGATGAATCAAAGGGAAATTCAAGAAAGTGTACCTACGCGCTCCGTCCCGACGCCTGGCAGCCCCGCGCCGGGCTCGCGGCCGGGTTAGGGCGGCAGAACGCACATGCGTGTTTGAAACACCCAAATACCTAAGCCGGCCTTCCATTTTGTTTTTTGCGCAGTCATTACTTTTTTCGTCTATTTTCGTAGTTCCCGCTAAATTGTTTAATGGTATGCAGCATAATTGAATGCGTTCTGTTTAGATAAAAAGAATTTCCATATTTTACAGTAGATAACGCTGTTTTAAAAATGAGGGTATGGTAAAATTTTATGAGAAAATATAATTTGTTCGTATGTTATTTTCTGTTTTAATAAGGTTCCAGGGACCTTTCCACTGCTATTTTTATTTAGATTATTAAATAATTACACAAATGTAGAGCTAGCAACAATTAATATACCTACCAAGATATGATTATATCGTATCCTTTAGGTACCCTGTTTTGAGCCGCGTTTACTTACTAAATGAATTAATAAGGTAATAATGTAAACATATGCAACAACTTGATATCCTAATCAGCAAAACCAATATCTCTATACAAATATAAGGATACCCTTATATACTTTTATTTAACAAACAATGACTGCGGCGTAAGAACCTATATACATATATGCAAAATATAAACCAGGGGATTTTAACCACTATTCCTGCAGAGTACGACTCACCAAGGGTATAATCCGGTAGAATAAAATTGGTAGGTATTCGCCAGAAGCCATAATCAATCATCATGACATTTCTATTTATCTGGATGAGCATCACTTCACATACTAATTGATCTTTGTTATTTTTATCCCCATGGAGGCTTCATGATTAAAGGATTGGGGTAATAAGTAGAAAATAATGCATATTTCAGAATCGGTTAAGTACCTAAAGGATATTTATTAAATTTTCAGTGACTGTAACAATCTAATAAAATAATTTTTATGTTCAACATTTTGATTATTTTTTAGACGTATGTAGCTTATTAGGATATGGTCAGAAATAGGATAATATCACATATCTAGGTACCTATTTATTTAAGACCTCAAAAAGCAACACAAAAATAAGAATAAACAACAGGTCTGTTTTTTATGTTCATTGTATCTAGCCATTGTTTAACGTCATCAAACCTTTTCCCATACATTCATCAAATCTGACCTTTGGACCAGGACTGACCAACCTAAATGTTATAAAATTTCGTTTCCCGTATACTCTATCACAAAGTACACCGATGTTTACAAACACTTCGGTAAAAAGCGTAAACTTGCCCGAATCGTATTGAATAAATAAATAGCTACGCCTAAATCGGTAACGGGCAAACATGAAGAATTATCGATTTACTGAGCAAATGACATCGATATACTTACTTGGTTTTCTGTAACTTTTTGTGGCAGTAATGGATATGGAATAAGAAGGAATGGAATGAATGAAGCAAGTTCGTTTTTTACTTGTGTTATTTTTTTTTTATGAATTTGTATATTTATTTGAAAGTGAAAAACATTTGCAATTAGGAGTCTGCTGTTTGAATTTATTTCCAGGGGTACCTATAAGAGGTTTTAAGATTAAGTATTATCCTTTTTAACTAATAAATAGATATATATCTATATAATATATTAATTTTAACTCAAGGTTTAAGGTTAAAATAATAAAAATTGATAACTCTAGGAAATGTACAAATAAAAAGTATGCAAATTAAAATAATTATTAGATATTTAACAAATCTACTTACACGCTTTAAATTGTTAGAAATAAACTTAATTTTATTATTATCAATATCAGTTCATCCAGTCGATAGTTCTGAGGTAACAAACCCAAAAAAATACAGTCGAATTGACAACCTCATTTTTTGAAGTCGGTTGAAAATTGAATAAGAATTAAGATTATCATTCGTCTTTGTAATAATTCGTCAAATCCTCACTACCACAATCAAAACCAGAAACATCATGACCAAAGACAATCCATTAACAATACTCTTAATAGTCTATGCCGCAATATTATCAAGACAAATGAGACATAGACAATCCTATTTACTTCTATCTGTCCGCAAACTGGCGCCTTCTTTTATGCAATCAATTCGATAGTACGCGATAAACAATCCTATTCCATGCGCAGAAAGGTAATTTTTGCCGAGTGCAAAACGCGAAAACATTTCTTTTACATAGCGACCAGCGTTGTCGTTGAAATTTGAGATTTAGCGTGTTGAAAATAGGGTATTATTTTCATTACATGCTGCTCGCGTAGTGAGGCCATTTTGAATTGATATTGGCGGTCAAAATTTATTGCGCATAAATGTACCTCTGGCTAACCCGGGAGTTAGAGGGAGGAGGGAGTAGGCTTAAAAATCGGAGTGAGAGGTGAGGGGAATGTTTTTAGCGTTCGCAGAGTCGGCCTATTATGCTGTTGATGGGGAACAGGGATGGATTTTTAACTTTTTTATTTTTTTTGTGTGAAATTCTTGATCTTTAAGACGAATGAAAGTTGGGTCATAATTTAAAGGAAATAGGAATGTAAAGTCGATTTATCTTTACATCACTTCACTATATAGTATAAAACAAAGTCGCTTTCTCTGTCCCTATGTCCCTATATCCCTTTGTACGCTTGAATCTTTGAAACTACGTAACGGATTTTGATGCGGTTTTTTTAATAGATAGAGTGATTCAAGAGGAAGGTTTATATGTATAATAACATCCATTAAATAGTGGAGAAGTACTGTTATTTTTGAGGTTTCTAATGTGATGTCGTAAAAAATTTAATTTTTTCCACTTAAATTGCAAACGCAGGCTGAACCCTACGAGTTTTATCAAAATAATATACTAAGTATTATACACATTGAAAAGGTCTACAGAAAAGTCCGCGGTGGTATATGTCTATATGTGTATATGTCTCTTATGGATAACCCACAATAACTTTTTTTTGTCATTTACTTCTTACGACAAATAATGGCTAATTTTCGAAGCGATTTTAACCAATACAGCATTAATCCTTAACCAATTAAATACCTTGAATACATTGTTCATTTAATATAGATCTATATGGCCCTTTACACCGTATGATTTAAGTGAATATTTTCGAAGATATTAGGTACAGATTTAAAAATTGCGGGACGTACCGTTTGCGGCGGTACAGGCCGGCCGGGCCGCTTTGTTTTTATTTACAACGTTCACAGTTTTTCTGTAGTGTATTTAGTATCAGCATTGCACCCGTGCGAAGCCGGGGCGGGTCGCTAGTGTTAAATAATTTGTTTTACTCAAGTTTAATTATGATATACGCTCGATTCTTCTTCTATAAAATATTATAAGATTTATGAATTTATTTTCTAAAGGTTTATCATGGTTTTGCATATTCGTAGACAAAAGCTTAGTTAATACATATAAATAAAATGTAATGAAGATGAGGAAAAATGATTTGTTTGTTAGAGTTTTTATTACGATTGATATACGACTAGGTATGTATAATCCACATAAATAGAAGTTTTTAGGACATGTGATAATTTAAAATTATTATTTTACAGATCGTATGCTGAACGTACTTCCTTGTTCATCAAATGTGGATTCATCGTGCCAAGACGTCCTATCAACATTGAAAAATAACAATTGGTACCTAATAATTATACCACTCTTTGCTTTTGACAATTTATTTTACTTCGTCCCCCGTTCTTATATTATGCTAAATGATATCTAAAAAAGACGACAATTGTTTAATTTTAATGAATATTTTAATACCTAACTATTACCAAATACAATTTTCAGTGTCATATCGAAAAAATGCAATCGAAAATGAAACCCAAGTTAAAGCATATGAAATTAAAAAATATAAAATAAAACAACATTGATACGACAGAATTACAATGTATTTCAATATAAAACACACTTCACGCTCTATTTTAAATATTCTAAGAATATTATTGACACTTAATAAAAATAGAATAAAAAGCAGAAAATAGAAACAAAAAAGTAAAGTACGTCTCTGTAACGCGTTTAACCCGCACCCTCACGATCTACGCACGTCTCACTCGCACTAACTCCAAAAAAGAACACCCCATTCCACCCTTAGCTTAAATTATTGCACCTCCATTCCAACACTAAAGAATTGGACAGATCTATACATTCACTAAAATCGATCTTATCACCACACAATAAGGCCTAATTCGCGTGCACAGGACAATCGCAAACAAATTTCTCCAAAGAACGCTGCTGATTTGTATCCATTAGCCACCGACTTCATTGCGTTTCAAATTGAATTAACTCATTTAGGGAATAAAGTCTATATTCGGTTGAATGATTAGGCGAAAAAAGCGTCTTTTGAAAGTTGAAGGATTATAGCGAGGCAAATACAAAGGCATAATAAGCCTTTGGGTGGGGTGGGGATGAATGTAGACCGCGGTCTCGTGGGGAGATATCGCATTAGGCTAAGAACTACGGAAAGGAAATGACGTAGTTTAAGGCAAACTGATAATGATTTAATTTAAAATAGATTTTATTTCACTGCATCCTTAATAATAACAAGCACACGTTTCAATGTAATCTAAATACACAATGTACACATAAAAAAAATTCAAAATGCGAAAGATATTGATCAGAAAATATGCTTATGTTGCATGCATGTTTTTTTTTTAGGTTGAATACTGGACACTTAATTAATTATTTTCAGTAAATAGTGACCTAATTTAATAATTTAAACAAAAACAAATGAAAGAAATAAATTCTTAAAATTCGAGCCTTTGTGTCCTAAGTACCTATAACTCAACGCCATCTAGTTCACGTCAAAGAAAAAGTAATTATCCTGAACAAAATATTTTTTTATATATTTTTAAACGAATAAATACTTACTTTAACATACTCCGGTACATCTTTCATAAAATTTTACTCCATAGATAAAATACGTTAGTGGATAAATAATTTTCCAGTTACAGAGATTGAACCTGCATCCCTCGTCGAGCATACATGATTGCTCACGTACGAAATCGCGCCGTAAAAAATTAAGACCAATTCTCTATGGGCTATGTTGTCTGTGTTGCCGTGATCGATTTTTCGGCCCATATTAATGAATAGGCCTACGAAGCCTTTCATTCAGTGTAGCGAACGCACTGATGTGTGCTTTTAAAGAAAAACAATGTTTTATAAATCAATAGAATAGGTACATTTATTATAATAGATGCCGATGCGGTACAATAAGTAGGTACTATATTTACTTGTGTTTGATTTTATGTTTATGCGTATAAAAAGTACAAATTGATGATATTTTAAAAGCGATTTGCCTATTATAGTTTTGATATGGATTTATTTGTAATTGACTATCACCATCTAGATTCTAGATAAATGTCAGCTCCTTTTTCTGTAAAGTATTCGAAACATCGGTAAAAATAATCTTATGAATAAATCAATTTCAATAATATGTCAAAGATAAATTAATTTCTGAATACTAAAATACCTATTAGATGTTAGAATACCATTTGGGATGAAAGATGGAAAATAATATGAGCCAATTATAAATGAATGTTAATGGTATAAATATTTTACTTTTAAAATAGTTTGAAGAACTAAAATATAGATAAATAATGCAATGACAGTCATTACAAACTCTATTTCCTCTTTATTTCAAAGTACTTAGAATAATTATGCGATTGTCCTATTTGTATGTTATGATAAATGGATTCATGCAACGGCTGTAGTAAATATCTATGTACCAAGGTAATATGTCTTGTTTCTACCTTATAACAACCGTAAATTCGTATTAAAATCATATAATAAAAACTACCAAATTTCAAATTTCCATCTCCAGTATTACGTTTTTCTAAAAATTATAAGCCCAAAGTGACTAGCTGCACGAACAATCTGCTCCCAGCAGCTTACAGATGAAAACAATAAGATAATGTTTGTCTCTTAGCAATAATGTTACTTTCGACTAAGAAGAAACTAAAAAGACTTTCCATAACTAGTGAAAGAATTTACAAGATCGTTGCAGTGATTTTTGTAGTATAGTAATACGTACTTATGTACTTATATAGGTATGGTACCTACAAACAAATCCATTTTATAATCTTAGAGGAAATTATGTACAGAGAAACGAATTTTCAAATCTTGCCTCGTTACATTAACACTAACAGGCAACAGAATCCCTTATTTAACAGCATATACCTACGTGTCGACGCTTCCATACAACGATTACGCTGAAAAATAAGAAAGACGTTACCATAATGAAATTATTCCGTCGCTTGAGTAATTAAGTTATCCGATTACATAGTACGGGTATATAACAGACGACGTACAAAAAGCACGGAGACAGCGGGTATCAGATGAACGTAATTTTTCATTACATTACCATAGGATAGTCATGCGAGCGTGAAGATAAGCTTGAGCCCGGCCCTGTACCATGTGAGCGAGCGATAGGCCGCGTCGCTTTTGTTACGTTTATTTTTTGTGGAACATTTCTTTTAATTTGTTCTTTTATATAAAATAGGTTTTCTTGTAAATTGAAGATTTGTAATGAAATGGTTAAGATATCAAATGGAATATTATAAAGCGGTGTGAAAGAATCTGGTGTGGTGCTTGTAGTTTGTAATATCATTGCAGCTAGCTAATATAATAGGTAGGACTTCAACACTATCTATTACAAAGTCAATAATATAGGCTAGGTAATTAAATTTGAGTGTTAAATATTCTCTTAAATCAAGTAGACCGTGTGTTGGAATTTTTTAGAGATACCTATTGTATTTACTTATCTTAAAATACATAATTCAAATATACTTACTTATAAATCACTTGCTTATAAGTCTCAGCGGCCTTGTCTATGTAAATTTCATCGAGATCCGATACGCTGTATTTGCAAGCAAGAATAGGCTCCATCTTCAAAAATATTCAAGATTTCATTAAAGAAGGTGAATATAATCTAGATAGTTTAAAAGCTTCACCTCGATTTTTTGTTCTTTCAGTGTGCTAATATGCTATTATTCTGAAATAGGAAAAGGACTTATTGTAGTACTTTCGTCACTACCATTTTTAACCTTTTAAAATTGTTTTATTGTAAGATAAAGTATAGAAGGAATAATGTAGAGTAGAGAAATTTTTAATCGATATCTGTACTTTCAAAGACAATTTTCCTTGCATGATTTCGGTCTTTGCAGGAAGACAATACTTTTCATGCAGGCAAAATGCAGGACATACAATACTCGTAGATTTATTCTAGTAAAAGGGTTTTCAAAATCAGTTAAGTAGTTTCTCAGGTATCACAAACAAACAAAAAAAAACAAATATTTTCTGTGTACAATAAGGCTATACTTGCTCAGTCACATAATTTTACACCATATTTAAAATTTAAATAGTTAATTTTTTTTTTGTAAAAACTGTCTTACAATTGTTCTGCATTATTATTGATTCGTATACATATCCCACATCGAATTCTGTAATAACTACAATAAATAAATATTTATAAAATTTTATTAATCATTACACTGTTTTCCTAACAGAAAATGCTTTGGTTTCAGATACTGAAATCTGAATGTAAAACTGATATTAGTAATATCATATGTAGGTATTATATACATCTAGTTACATAACCTAGTTCGAATATCGTAATAAGAAAGACTATTTCTTTCAATAAAAATAAAAAATAAACTTTTAATAAAAAAATACGCTCAAAATAAAAATAGATATCATGGTACAGGGGTGCGGATGTGGGGTTCCCTTAGGAAATTAATCGTCGAGTTTGTTGAGCCCTTTCCGAATGTGGTACACACCCCTGCCGCTAGATGGCGACTCTACTTATAAAATTAAATTTTTTGTTTCGCTGTAAAATCAATTTAATTTTAATGACGGACAATTAATAATAGACCAGTGATTTTTTTTTTGGTATTTGATTCGTCCTTGTACAATTGATAAACTAAAGTATAAGTGTTTTTTGTTTATTAGGTAATTATGTAGTAACTATTTATTAAAGCTCTGGGCCTACTTTACTTACTAAAGATTGCAAAAACAAATGACTTATTTTAGTTTCCAAAAAATGCTTGTTTGAAAGTTTTATGTATCTACAAAAAATTGTACTATTCATTTGTAGGTGAACTACGAAACATTGAATTGAATGAATTTATGATTATACGTTTACTTCCATAAATATTATATTTTTAAGTAGGTATTTAGTAAGTAAGTACCTATGCGTTATATTTTCAGCTAAACTTTATGTTTATTAAAATAAATAAAACATAAACTATTACAGGCGTTTCAATAATTCATATAAACATTTTATCATAAAATATTTACACTGAATTTTATTTGATGGATGTAATTTCAACTTGAAATATTGTAGTTTATTTAATTAACCTCATATGTGGAATTTGAGCGCCGGTTATTAATCTATCTATTAAAATAGTTTCATTCGTTTAGTTTTAACATCGACAAACATGTTCGTCATCATTAGGTACATGATAATAGGTAATTATTTATTTCATGTACGATGTTGATAACTTTAATACTATAGGTACCAACTAACTTGATTAACTTTAAATACTAAAATTATAAGTAGATGTTTTAATATAATATATGTATAGGTCCGCCTCCGCCTCCTTGGTACAGTGGTTGACGCGTGAGCGTAACACCGAGGGGTCCTGGGTTCGATTCCCGGTGGAGACGAAGAAAAAAAAAATGTCTCGGTCTGGTAGGACGCAGAAGGCTGATCACCTACTTGTCCCTAAAGAAAATCGATCAGTGAAACAGATGTATACCTAATGCATCTGCCCCTTACCCCACAATGGGGACATGGGACTTCACTCACTTCACTGTATAGGTACTTTTTCTACAAATGTTACACTGCCTACGCTAAAAATAGCGCTAGGTAGGTATAGATATGTATCTATAGAATATCTCATTTATTTTACATGCTTCGAATGCTATCAATATTATTGTATGTCCATTGTAATGATTTGAAAGAATATAGCAAAGCTTACATACGTACGGATATTAATTAATTAATAACTATAGGAGACTTGCCAACAACTTTATTTATTAATATGTAAGTATATTATTATGTGTAAATTAATTTCTCGAATCAAAATACTCTTATAAAGCCCTTTATCCTGTAATCCCCATCATTGTTTACAATTTCCTTCAACAAAACATCAATAATTTTGTAGTGAATGTTTATGAACAATGAAAGGAAAACTTCCCAGCACGTGCAACAAGCCAGATTGTATATTATGTTTCTTTACTTCGAATAAGTTACAAACCTTAGTTACAAACCATTTGTAATACACGATTGAGTTTCGCAATTATTAGCCTATTTTTTTTATTTGTGGTCCGTTTGGATAAAACTAGTATCAAAAGGAAATAGAATCGTTGAATTTTCTTATAACGAAAACAGAATTACTAAAAGCCAGTCAACAAACAGCGCAAACAGCAAACCCAATTTCCAAGCAATGTTGAAAACTACTGAACGCTAAGTGAACTCTAGAAAGTTCTAGACGTAACGCACTCACAATTAACAAGTTGCCACTGAAAGTTAAAACCACTCATATATATCCATTACGAACAAAATATGAGCAAAGTGCAAAGTTAGACAGCGCTCCTATCCTTTAGTGACTATAATTTATGTGTGGCCAACTTCTACGGTACGGTTTGCAGAAAAGACTCGCACTCATTAGTATAGTAAGTATAAAAACTATGTACTTCGTTTATTAACTTGAATTTGATTTACATTTATTTTGCAGACTGTGAGTCAAAATTTTTCGAACGTTAGGTATCACCACATAATAGTTTCATAAAGAAAAATGTTGTGTGGTTTTATGAAACCACATGCGCTACACAGACCAAAAAGTTTGAGACGATGTAATAAAAGTTTCACTTTAACAATAATTACACTAACCCTTTTTCTAAATCGATAACGTATATTTTTAATTTTCATTTCCATATTGTGTCAACGTGTAACACACAGTACCAAAAAATAAACTTATTATGGATCAAGTAACTCCTTTAAAAAGAGTAGTTACCTCATGCTTAAAGGAAAGCCTAAAATCCCTACAACTCAACTTAAACTCCAATAGGTAGTCATTCTCCTTAGTTATTAAGTAAAACATAACGTTATTCACACATTATTTTTCCCTCTACATATAGAGTATACGTTGCCACTTAGTGGTATCTTTATACAATTAATGTTCTATATTAATTATTAATTAAATGTTAATAAATCAAAGAGGCTATATGCCGACGGTACACGCAAAGCAGCGTGGCGCTACGGTAATTGTACAAAAGTTCCGATCCTCAGCAACACTGAATTTGTTTCACGCTTCCTTATTTAAATTACACGGACGCTGCTGTTTTAGATAAGGCTATATTACATTTCGGTCCAGTTAGAAAACTAATTATTAATTTGCGCTAGTGTTTCGTGCACAAATCATTTTCATGTTTTATAGCTGGCTGCTTAAAGAGGAACGTGTCTCTGGTAATTATTTAGTGTATGAAATTACGAAGATGTTTTTTACAATGAGTTATTAAGATACACTTGATGCATATTTGAATAGTAGATAATATTATATGCTACAATAAAACTATAATATATTGGGTAATTGTTAAGTCAATTAACTACAGGTACCTAATCGAAAATCGAAATATAATCTTAAACCATTTTAAACTATTAAGTTTTATTGGTTTAAGATTAGTATTTTTTTTAATATTGTACAATAATATATTATCTACATTCACTTGTTATAAATTGCATAGGCAATTTTGGAGTTCTTATTTGTTCTTTGTAATATGTACATAGGTACAAGCACAATACACAAGCATACCATAGATACCCTTTGTGGGGTGTTAACTGTTAATTATTATTGATCTGTTTTCATATTATTCTACCTACTTAAAGTTTGGTACCTAACTTTGCAGAATGCTTTTAAATATAAAAACTGATTATTTTTTCATTATAGGTATCTAAAACAACTCGCTTCAGACGTAACAGACATGGTCATGATAGCGAATACAAAATTTAGATGATACATCGCTATACTAAACTGAAAACAAAACCCTTAATTATAATCCTTGTTAACTAAAAATGCCATTATACATTCCTTGTATAACACGAGTACCTAAGTACATGATTCGCTCGCCGGAGCGCAGTGAAGTCTGAAATCTAATTAATGAGATTGCGATCAACACTGTAGGTGTCTAATGCGATGCAAATCCCTTGCTGGCTTGCTCTTGGTAACCTAATGAAATTTCATTGATGGAAATTATATTTTCTGAAGATAATTTCAATGTACAGAGTACCTAATACATTTTTGTTTGAATTTCTTGACACATAACACATATTAATGTGTTCACAATCTTCAACTTAATTAAATGGTACATCTTTACCTTCAGTGAATAAATATAATTGATAATAAAAGTATCACACATACAATTTTAACAATAATAATAGGAGTGCCATTTCACTTAATTTCTTATGTCAGTTTTAAATACATCGCTAAATATGATCTATAAAATCAAACAGTAACACAAAAACATATAGAAAGCATAGATTATAAATATGTATGTAGAATCGTAAGAGGAATATGGAAGGAGGCACAAAAGTTGAGCCGCAGGGCGGGTCTTGCGGGTCTCGCCTGTAATGAGTTGGGTGGTGCAAAGATTAGCTGTTCATTGGAATACAGACATGGCGACTGATATACCTATTGTGTGTGCTCTAAATGTAAGGTAGTTTTGTTTGGTAAATAGTTGTTAATTGTAAAAGTGTAAATATCATAGTTAAATAAATAAATAAATGAGAGAATAATATATACCTTTAGAACTTGCATGGGATAAAACACAGTCCACATTTGCACTTCTCCAATTGGTTGTATGTTGTGATGAAAACGACATGTAAGCTCCCATTAAATACTAACCAGACCATAAAATATCAGAATATCTACCAATTCGTAGCTACTGAGCCAACTCGACCTATAGATACTCTTATGCAGCGGTGCACTACCACTGCTAGTGGATGATGATGATAACTGCGTCAATGATCTGTTGACAATTTAATGAATTTTGTTCTGTATCAATTATGCAATTTAAAACTACTTAAAAAAACCCAAAGCAGTAATTTAACCATTCGTCTACGAAATTGTTGAACTGTTCTATAATTCTCCCACAACTACCATCATATTTAGTATCAACTACATACCCATCATAATATCATATCTGCGCCAATATTCTTTGGCCGAAGTAAAATTTTTGGGTCCACTCTCGAGACTACTGATATTTATCTGGCCGCGGCCGGACTTTTTTAATATAAATGTTCTTTGTTCCTGACGGGAGAAAGTTTTAATGAAAATTCAAATAAGGACAACTTTTTAACCTTTTGGGTTTTCGTGTTTTTAGAGTGGAATTGTTTTTTTGTTATTTCAAGGACCAGCGGTTAGGCCCATTGCGTTCTCTAATGGCCTTTGTTAGCTATTGTCCAAATTACATAATGATCAAATTTTATATTTTTAAAACAATAATAACTAAACATCATAAAAATAGTGTCATCACATATTATAAGATGGTTTATACAAGATACAATGTACCTATAGTTAAGCACAATTTAGTAATATTCAAATTTAAAAGCGAGCTTAATCAAAAAAGTCGCCTAATGCTAAATGTCGAAAACTAAAGATGTAGATAGGTAGTAGATACTTACCTACTTATAAAACATTGAAGTAAAAAAGCAAATATTTAAGTAGATTAAGGGCTGATTTTTCAATCCTTTTTACTTATTCGTCGAATAATGTGTAAAACTACCATTTTAAAAACGTATTCTAATTGCCCGTATTTGACAGTTTACGTAACATTTTAATATTATCGTGTAATACTTTATTGGACGGATAAGTTTTAACCAAGCATTGAAAAATCGGGCCTAAATTTACAATATTTATCATACAATCACATAATTATCTCATGCTCTACAAAATATACCGAAATAAGTCCAGCCCAAAGTAAAAACATTAATTAATTAAGCATAGGCAGTAGAAGCTCATTTAAATGTGTTTGTTTAGAGTAAATAAAGAGGGTTCTATTTGCTGAAGCTTCCCTCAGGCGAAGGTCTGAATAAATACCAAATATATGAGTAGTTATGTAATTATTAAAATTGGTCTCTCTTTTAATTTGGTCTGCTCGAAATCTTTATAGGTATCTAGTGCTGTTCTAGGTACATAAATTATGACAATGTAAGGCATGACTATTTGTTTAAAATAAAAGCACGTGAGTTGTCTATTATATAAAACTAAACTACACAATATCTATACTATAGGTAATATTATAAAGCTGAAGAGGTTCTTTGTTTGTTTGTTTGTTTGTTTGAACGCGCTAATTTCAGGAACTACTGGTCCGATTTGAAAAATTATTTCAGTGTTAGATAGCCCATTTATCATCACGCTAAGATCAACAGGAACGGAGCAATGCGGGTGAAACCGCGGGGCGCAGCAAGTAAAAGATAAATCTGTATTCAAATCTAATAGGTACCTACATAAAAAAACACCCTTATGACAAATTTTAAAAACGGATGAAAATTGAAAACTACCAATTAAAATATTTCAATTATTTTCATGTATGATTTTATTTACTTTGTCATTGTAAAGCCTTCATCGTGTACAAATCTGTAATATTAGTACATAATAAAACACGTCATTACGTAACAGAAACCTATCCCAGTAAAATATAGATACATAAAGCATAGGTACCTACTAAGACAACCATTATAAAGTCTAAAGAACTTGCCACTAAACTAAGACTAAACAATAAAAATACAACCACCATTCTATTTCCTACACATAATAGCTAAAGCACGTTATTACGTAACAGAAACCTATCCAAGTGAAATATAGAAACATAAAGCATACCGACTAAGACAATCATTGTAAAGTCTAAAGAACTTTACTAAACTAAGACTAAATAATAAAAACACAACGACCTTTTATTTCCTACACATAATAAAGCACGTCATTACGTAACAGAAACCTAT
>CAJQZN010010159.1:0-11888 GCA_907164685.1 Colias eurytheme | reverse complement strand
GACTGCGATTTTTTTTTGTTTCAAAAATTATCTACTCTAGTCTATAATATTTCCGCTATAAAATACCTCGAATTAGCAAAAAATATAAATAAACAATTTAATTAGTAGTTACAATGCTATAATACTGTTCAGCCAACTGTGAAGTTATAAAACTTATTATGTATGATGAAAGAAATATTAAATATCTATAGAAATATTTAGCCATCGTTTATGAAAAAACTTCACTGTTTTTAGGATTGTTATAATATAATTCGATACAGCAAACCCGGTAGGATATTTTAATATATTCAAAAGTAACATTCTAATATTATTGTTGCTGAAATTTTGATACAAATGTTTCGTTGATAATTAACGTTTTACGTAATCTTTCATTTTGTTATAATTAACAAGTTTTTATTATAAAAGTTAAGAATTCCGTTTGTTAACAATTTATTTGATACAAAATATTGAAAGTATTGTTATTTATTTATATCTATGTAATTCCGATAGTATCCAACTTCGTGACTGCTGTCGACACAAATTGTTCTCCTGTATTTGGCGGAGAAAGTACACGCAGTTTATTAAGAGAGGTTGAAAATAGTTTATATGTGCTGGAAGGTGCTGGATATGAAAATAATTCTTGGTATTTTAATTCAAGTTTAGAAAAGGTGTTAGATATAATCACTCTAAAACAAAACAAAGTATTGACATCATCTCTGAAAAGAGTTCTGCACTTTGAGGTTTTATAATTTTAATATATAAACTCACCCAGAAACTAAATACTTACATCATAATGCATTTACCTAAATAAAGTAAGTGGATCTCGAGCAAATATTTAATTAGCTAACATTCACTTGCAGTCGATCGCCAAAGGTTAACGACTTATTGAAGTCATTCCCACGTGTCCTCATCTCATTACACCGTAATATGTACGTGTTGCGAAAAAATTATGTGTTCTTTTGTCTTCTAAATTAGTTTTAATTGCGTTGTTTCTTATACTTGAAAATTATACGGCTTAAAACGTTTTTGAGGCGCTTCAAGCCTTTGTTCTATAATAAGAGGTTCTCTTTTGATTCAAAGGTTGTATCAATTAATTTATACTCTGTAACTCGTTATAAGATAAGTTAATTTTATAAACTATTCGTCAGATTGAAAGCAATTTGTTTCTCTATTTTCAAAATCACCGTATATAATATTTTGTTTTGATAAAAAATCCTATTTCGCCAAACACTACTGATACTTAATTTATTTTATATGGTTATTGTAGCCATACTACCTACATTATAGAATACCGTTAAGATTACAATGCTATTTCTTCGATCTTCCACTTTTGATACGAAGTACTTGAAATTGATTCGTCACTATTGCAACCTCCCACAGTTCTGCCGCTCGAAGAAGCTTAAGCCCCAGTTAATCTTAGCCGTTACTCAGCATTATCTATGAAGTAATAAAGTTCGTTCGCCTTGCGTATGCTTTCTAAAGAATCCGCCGGAACTAAATGATTCCTAACATCAGATGCGTTAAGGTGTGTCCGATGTGTGTGACTGACACTAATGCGTGATTCCGTTACCGTCGCGTGCCGTCGAACCGCTTCTACCACTGGTGCCAAGTGCCAATAGATACCTACTAGAAAGTGAATTTTTATCGACTTGTCAAACCGCGAGATGTATTGTGATTTGTATTGTGTTGACTGCGAAATTGGGAATGTGTGGTATTTACCAGATATCTGGTGACTGCGCTCATTTTCTCTTTCTTACATTCCTATTACACATTATCTTGGTTATTAGTAAGAGTTTGGCATCTTTTTAAATCGTTAAAACATTTATTAAGATTTTCTTAGATTTATTGAATTCTTGTAGTTGTAATTGATTGTTTTAATAAAAATGAAACAATCAACTGAATTGTTTATAAGCTTAAATGTATTCAGAGACCTATATAATATATAAAATTTTATAACGCTATCATATTTAGAAAATCTTCCAAGTGCAATTTGGGCATACATTTTGTTCATCGGTACACTGATGGTTTTATGTCAACGTGCATTTAAACCTCATTTTAAGCGAGATGCGATGGTAAAGCGCCAGGTGGTCTGCTGTGCAAGTATTACGGGTTTTACACGTGTAAGCTTGTTTCACACTGGATTTCTTTGAGGTCAGCAGAAGCACCGCTTAAATTTGCGGTTATTGTCGTCACGAGGTAATGTGAAAGATTTTGTCGAGAAGTCTTCGTGACAAATTTGGTTCCAAACCTAAATCGATTCGAGTATGAAATATAGCTACTATATGCGGCTATGATAAAAGAAATATTGTATGCCTCAGGCAAATGTATTAGCACACGCAAAGCAATTACATAACCTCGCCATTTAAAAGCGTGAAGCTTTGTAGTAGTCATTAAACATGTAAGATATTTATTGCGCACGCGCTTAATTAATCGGAGTCAACTCTTCAACACATTCCCTAGCAGATATGAGTCATCTACCCATTTTGGTAGGCGGCTAGACGAGTCTACGTCTAGAGCTAAAATGTGTTAATATACCGTGATCTTGCTTTTTACGGTTATCAATTTTTTCAGACGTAGCCTTGATATGTTGCATATAAAAACTGTGGGAAAAGAGATTTCTGGTTCTGTTTTAAATAAAATAAAATAATTATACAAACAATATTTAATTAAGTTGATAGTGCTATATATTATATTATAAACATGAATAAACACCATGTTAATATAATTACTAGTAAATTCTATAAGGTTTTAAAAATAAAACATTGTTAATACATACTAAACTCTAGTTAAAAATTGCATCTTGCCAAAGATTAGATAGGTACTTGCGCCCTAAGCAACACCTAAGTATCAACAGTACCAAATAACTATACCAAATTACACACTAAGTTTTTAATTTACCATCGTCACAGATACTATAAAATTTACCCATCGTGTATATAATATACATCTTGCATCAGGTCTTCATTTCCTACAATTTAAAGAGGTGATTAACAAATGCGTGAACTTAATGAAGATTAAAACGACGGAAACTAACACATTTTGCAAACCTAAATAATTACGTATTGCAAAAATCTACCGTGTGAACTCTTGTATTTAAATTAGTAGCATCGACATATTAATTTTCATAAAATTAACATTAATTAAAATAATGGTAGGTAGTGGTTGATATTCTTTGAGCGTAAAACATCTAATTTATCTCATTGTGAAAAAAAGCAATTATAGAAATTCTTAAATTTTATAGGATTTTTGTCTCTTCTTATGTAGTTCTATTGATAAGAATATCCAGGACGAAACGATTAACTTAAAAAATTTAAAACCTTCATTACCGTATCAAAGATGCAATCTTTTTTCAAATGGCTACCCAGAATTAACGTTGACATAATTACTCTTTATGAGAAAATTCTTATTTAAAACAATACAATCGTCTACGAAGAATAGCGGTTAGTTTGAATAAATAGAGCACAGAGAACAATGATGCGTCGACGTTTTTTAACTGACCGACTTTACTGGCAACATTCTTATGAGAAAAATCCACAATTGGCGGCTTAAATTATGAAATTATCGTCCAATTATAACTGCACAACGTATAAAAATGCTTATAAGAACTTTTGAGGTGCATACAATTAAAAGCCATTATTTCAATTTGTACATATAATACATAATTTATCTAAATAAAATCGAGGGGAAATTTCATATATGCTCAATCAATAATATTCAGTATTACATATTTATTATAGTAAAAATAAATTTATAAAATAAGTATAAAGATTCATTTATAAGGGAGAATGTGTGAGAAGGAGCTAGAAACCATTAAATCGTAAAAAAGTGTTTATACAATCATTACTCATTTACACACTTCGTCAAAGAATTGAATGGTTTTGTAACTTTTATAATATTACACAATAATCGCAATAATTGTTATGGTGTTGATAATGCTTTTGGAAATAGGTACTGACATAAACAGTTTCTTAATTTTTTAGATTTACATAATATTCTTAATTGATCTCAGTTTTAAATTCAAACATTGAATAAGTATCTACTTATAAATTATAATTTGTGTATACAATGTGGAAATTTTTGATGGGCCCTGGAGGGAAAGTACTTGAAATACTGAAGACAGTGATTTTTGATGAAAGGAAACATTCCTTTATTTTTTCAAAAGAAATATAACTGCATTCAAAGATTTTTGAAAATTCACTTGCTTCGACCGGGAATCGAACTAAAAAATATAAATCCGATTAATCCGAGAAATTTTAACCGATGTTCTCAAAAAAGATGAAGCTTCTCAATTCTTAGCGTTCATATTCTCTGAATTCATATTTAATATCGGATGTAAAACAACATAATTATTTATTTTTTCTTAATCGTATTGCTTGTATCGTATTTAACATACTTTACTATTTTTGTTTTTTGGATTAATTATATGCCGGTTATTCTCGGAAGAGTCAAACGAGGTTTAAGATTAATGCATATAGTAGATATATTTATAGAATCATAATTTATTATCACGTAATGGCATTATCATAAATGAATTTGAATAATCATTATTTTGAGCTTAAGACTTAAGATGTATTAAGTACATTATACCGTAGTAATACATTTTTAAACGAAATCAACAGATTTTACAATGGAAGGTATAAACTTATCTTTAGGCAGTAGATATAAGAACGCCACGTTTATTAAAAAAAAACATATTAAGTAGGTAGGCAGGATATCACCATTTTAAAGCTTATCTAAGAATGAAAAGTCAGTAATAAGCATGACAGGTTATTGTGTAACTTGTGAGTTATCGCATAATTTATATGTTTAATGGGTGTTCTGTGCATCGTGTCTTTAGATCAAAATATATCGGTGTGGGTGTTCCTCGCACATCCGGCCGTGCCCTGTAGGCTCTATTGTTTTGTTTATGTCAACGGGTATATTGAAGTAAAGAAGGTTGTTCTACATTTTGTATTGTACTTTTAAATTGTTCGGGTTATATGTCATATTTATAAAGCGATGTGGAATAGAGAGACGCAGTTGGTATGTAAATGTTAAAGTATTGAGTTCCTACAAAGGCTTGGTTATATTTTTTCGAAGCTCATATTATAGCTAATATGTATATCACAAAAATTAGGACGTTACAATATGTTTGGATAATATAATTATTTTTAACTATTTCTTCAGTTCGTTGACCAGTAATTGTGTAAGATGCATCAAGCTAATACTGTTATACCGTATTAAATTACGAAACGGTCTACTTCTATGAAATTCAACGGACAGCGACTTATTTATTTATTTTATACCAGGAGTATACACGTTCATTACAAGTAGGATATAAAAAAAGAAACCAAACCAGTAATATCTAAAAATATGTGACATTTTTAACTGTATCTATGTGGAGCAGCAAATTATAAAAGTGTGACATTTTCTAATTTCGCGGAATTTAATTATTTATCTCGCTAAAAGCTTTTGCTAGTGACTGTCCACAGATCACAATCAGAAGTTACGTTTAAGTTACAGTGAATTATGTCACTGGTTAATGCACTGTACATTGTGAACGACAAGCCGACAAGAATTTATTATGGGCTTGTTCTTGTTAGACTTCTTTATAATTATTTACTGTTTATTGAATGCAGGCACACGCGGAGAATACCGACATGTCTTGACATTTAAATATTAGGCGTTTATGTCGTAAAGCCTTTGGAAATTAATATTTTATAAGCTTATTTATCGCGTGGATAGACACAAAATATTTTCCAAAAATGTTATGCCTATCAAATACAGGTTTTTTGATTGAATACAGAACGGAATAGAAACGTAACTAATCTCTATGTGAACTCAATAAATACCAAGATCATTTATTAAAATAAAATAAAAACGCATTAAAGAACCTTCATGACTGGCTAGTATAAAATTGAATGTCTACCTAATTTATAACTTAGATATAATCGTAATAACAATAGCTATAAACATACAAACATGCAAATAATGTATTATCATACACGCGAACGCATTTTAAAATTCAGAACGGAACTTGCTTAATATTCAAACGAATCTAGCTAATATTTACGAACGCATAAATTTTCACGTGACATGCCTCTGCGACTGAACTAGATACTGCATTTACTTTGTAGATTACGCGCCGGCTTGTTTTTGTAAATATTTAATGGTTTTACGAAATAGCATCTACATATACAGCAGTAGTTCTATTATTGGTACCAATTAAAAATTGCTAAATTTGACAATTATGTTTAGAACAACAAATATGAACTCTGCCAGCTTTAGGGGCATTTGAATTCACATGTCATTAAAATTAAATATCAATTTTAATTAAGAGACGCTACAAACTATGTGTTCAATATAAGTGAATGTTGCACGTTTTTGCTATAAGTCTTGACTGTAGGCATTATTAAATTATCCGAAATATAAGTTTAATTGTCATTCTCTACACACGAGCTACAACAGCTGATAGACCGGGAGATACTGACACAAAATTTCGAGTCATTTGTAACAGGATGGCGGTTCTACAGGGGTCTTAGTACGCAATGACAAAAAGAAAAACGATGGTGTGAACACTGGTACCGGCGGCTTAGTCGCGTGGGCGTTAGTCGAACTCGTCGTAAAAATAGCGAAAGTCAAACGATTTGTAACACAAAAATTTTAGAATTTACCGATAGCCCATAAAAAAGAAGTAGGCGGTAGTGTCATGCCATACTTTTCCGGTGTGACTTACGGCCCGCCATACCGACGCAAATGTGTTGATTTAAAAAAAAACAATTCAACCATTTGTACCAGGCTAACTTTTGTACAGGTAACCATCGTCGTGTAGCCATTTACGAAAATCACCATACCATACTTTTCGGACGATTCCAAATGGTCGCCATACCGCCGAAAATCTGCAAAAATTTTTTTTTTCGCCAAACCTTTTGTACCAGTATTGCATTTGGATTTTTGGAGAGTATTTGATAAAATGTGACCATTATTATATTTGCCATACTTCTAGTAGGGGGAAAAAGTGCTGCCATACTTCATAAATAAATTTATTATTAATTTATAGAAGTGAAGATTTCTACCACCTAGATCTTTGAAATTTTGTATTTATATTTGTTGAACCTCAAACTTATAGGAAAGATAAATGCCATACTGTTACAAATCGTTCAAAATACGAATAAAATCATACAATAAAAAAAAAATTTATACACATTCGCCACCTCCCACAGGTATGGCATTATCACACTTCTATTTATAATCATTCAGGAGTTGTTGAAAAAAAAATTGAGGGTGTTACAAATGGTTCGGCGAAAAAAAAATTTGCAGATTTTCGGCGGTATGGCGACCATTTGGAATCGTCCGAAAAGTATGGCATGGCGATTTTCGTAAATGGCTGCACGACGATGGTTACCTGTGCAAAAGTTAGCCTGGTACAAATGGTTGAATTGTTTTTTTTAAATCAACACATTCGCGTCGGTATGGCGGGCTGTAAGTCACACCGGAAAAGTATGGCATGACACTACCGCCTACTTCTTTTTTATGGGCTATCGGTAAATTCTAAAATGTTTGTGTTACAAATCGTTTGACTTCGCTATTTTTCCGATGAGTTCGACTAACGCCCACGCGACTAAGCCGCCGGTACCAGCGTTCACACCATCGTTTTTCTTTTTGTCATTGCGTACTAAGACCCCTGTAAAACCGCAATCCTGTTACAAATGACTCGAAATTTTGTGTCAGTATCTCCCGGTCTATGAAACGATTAACGATAAAATATCTTTGTCCCAATTACTTTCATCTACTAAACCTTAGATTATAAATAATGAAGCGTGACCAATATTCACATTTTTATGTTTCGTAATAACCTCGACTATTGGTCTAATTTCCACGGTTGAACTAAGCTATTAATATTATGCCCATTTGGGCGCGGCGGCTGCGTTGAAAGTACCGGTTAGATTACTTGCTTTTAATGAATTACTGTAACAGCGAATACATGAGTTATATAAATTGACTGTCACCGATATGATTGTTTATTTTTCTAGTTGTCGTCATATTGGTACCTTTAGAAGTGTAGGGAATGGGGACGCCATGAACCAACTTTGTGCTATTCAAATAAGTAGGACACAACACAGCGTGTGATTAGATGATTTTAGAACTTTAAAGTGTCGCCTCCTTTAGATCTATAATACTTAAATAATAACTAAATTGTGATTAATGTCCTGACGTGGTGGAATACTGGTATTCAAATTTAAATGAATAAATGAATGAATTCCAAGTCAAGTTCAATATTTACTAGATTAAGTGAGGACTTATTCAATTTTAGTGCAGAACTATGTGACATAATTAAGAGACATCATGGAAAGCAGTGACCACAAAGATTTTAGAAAAAGTGGGATACGAGACTAAGTCATTGACACGACATGCATCATCGCTTCGGAATATCGTTGCCACAATATATACTAGAATTAATACAATTGTTCAATTGTAAAACTCTTAAAATCACTCTTTAGGAAATATAACATATTGAGCTTTTCATATTAGTACGCTAGACGAAAGAAACGTTCTGTTAGACACTCTTATAACTTATTTGCATAAAATTATCACAATTTAAAGTGGTAATTTATATAAATGCAATAATGCAATTTGAATGAATTCATTTCTGACTGTTAATCAATCATATCAATCAGTTTTAACAATACAGTTAAGAAAAAAAAGTTTGTATAATTTAGAATTGAGGAAAAGTTACAAAGCATTACTGAATATTATATAACGGTATAAATAGTCCGTGAAAGAAAAATACCGATATCTATATCAATCAAATTATGATAGTCGATCACTTTAATTTGTTGCAAAGTTTTGCAAGTAAAGGGCGTAAGCGTTAAATGTTCTTTGCTAGTAGGAAATTGCCAATACTTAATGAATTTCTAATTGAATAATTTATATGATTAGCTTACTGGTTCATATTCTATTTGATGTTGAATCGCGTAATCAATTAAGCCTTTGAGATTATCAGTCAAAAAAAATCTTAAAATTCCCCTTGCAATCAAGTTTAGTAACAAAATTATTATTAAAAAATATTGTTCACCCGCGCTTTCAACGAAAAACCCGCATAGTTTCCGTTTCTATGGGATTTTCGGGGTAAAAAGCCTACCTATGTCTTATTCTGGGTCTTCAGCTACTTACATACTAAATTTAATTGTAATCGGTTCAGTAGAAACAAACATCCATCCATCCTCACAAACTTTCGCATTTATAATATTAGTAGGATTTCTAGTTATATTACTTAAAATAAGAGTTAATGAAATTAGTATTTTGCATGTATAGTGGCAAACTTGGATGTTAGTTTAATGTTTATTGTTGAGTATATTATCTGCTTACCAGCACGCAGATGTAATGAAATGTGACCATATAAAATAAATACCATATAAGCACGATAATTTTATAATAACCACGTTTACAGTAATGATTCTAAAAACGAATATGGTTGCGAATTATAGACCTTGGTTTTAATAATTTTAATTAACATCAAACAATGTTGCTCAAGAATAATTCTTAGACATCAGTTCTCTAGAAATTATCAAAATGTAAGTAGTCAAACTTTTATATGTATAAAGGAATGATTTATACTTCAAGTATTTTTAATAATTAATATAAGATATATCTATTATCGATAATCTACAGACATGCTTGCGTAAATAAAAACCGGCCAAGTGCGAGTCGGACTCGCGCACCGAGGGTTCCGTACAAAAATAAATATATATTTTGTAATGTAACTAAAAATTTATGGTTTTCGTAATTTTTCCTTTATCTATGCTATAAGACGTTGCTTCGTACCAAATTTCAAGATTCTGAGTTCACGGGAAGCACCCTGTAGGTTTTGATTCCCTTGCAAGTGTCGAAAATTTGCGGCATAAACGGCTGTATCTTTTGATTGCGTTGGCTTAGAAGTTTGATTTTTTCATAGCTTCAAGGGACAGTAGACTTGAGTAATTGATATAAATTTCAGCTTCATACCTTCACGCGTTCCTGAGAAAAAGGGTCTTGACAGACGGACGGACGGACAACAAAGTGATCCTATAAGGGTTCCGTTTTTTCCTTTTGAGGTACGGAACCCTAAAAACACTTTAAAGAAATAATTATAATTAATATGTTTTTTTCTGTATAATGTGTACAAAGATAACAAAATTGCATTACAATACGAATAAACACCTCAATGCAAGTTACAATAGTTTACTTTGCAAAGATCAATAACTATTATAATTTACTATTGTTGTTGGTCTTTCGAAATACACGCAAGTAGCAAACTCTACATTTTCTGGTTATTTCTCAACCGCTGTAAATAGTTACTTGCTAATATTTTTTATACTTACCAGTGCATGATATAAGCTACCACAGCCCATATTTGTACAAACAATCTAACAATCAGAAAGTGATAAAAAGTCAATCATGTAAGGGCATAAGGAAAGTGTAAGAGCAAAGAGGTGCGGAACGCGAAAGTTGATAAGAATCATTACGACGCTGTCTCGACGTGTATTGACGATTGCTTTGAATTTATTATATTGCATGTGCCTTTTTTATTGAGGTAAAAGGTCTTTTGCTTGTACTTTCGTAATATTATGGTCAAAATGCCGGTTTAAAGCGTTCTTTAGCATACTTTTTCGATTTGAATGATATTTATTTGCTTACAAACTTTCAACGTTGTTCTACCAACTATTCAGTTAATTTGAAAACAGTTACTTGGAGAATTATAAAACAAAATGGAATTTTTGCATGGACAAATGAATAAGCCAATATTTGTTTATGTATTAATAAGGCTTACTGTTTGAAGTAGGCAAACATTCAAGCTCTACATAGCTTGCAATCCTTCACTGATCGACTATGCAATTGTGTAAAATATGTGACAATTATACACCTAAATATATTTCTCCATGCATCTCAAGTCTCAACATAGCATTATGCATTTGACGAAGAATCCAGTGCAGTTAGTTGCACGCATGTGTAATCCGAGTCTGCGGTGATTATTTCAAATTACCCAGCTGTCCACTTGCGGTTAAATATTTACCGACAATTAAGTAAATTAACACAGTCTTCTAAATGTTTAAAAGGGCTAATTTGGAGTCTTAATGAATACCTCAGTTTCAGTCTCACACATAATTTGTTGAAAATTTTACACACTGAATTGCCTCTATCCATATATAGGTATAAATTATTCTTCTTCTTTTAGTAAACAAACCTTAAAGCTTTTAATTAAGGATGGGATATATTATTTCATTCACATATTAATGTTAAATGCATGGAAACGGATATGAAGCCCTTTACATGTGTGCTTTAATTCATTTCCTTACCGTCATAGGGATTCCTTTATGAATTTGTAATAATGCGTCTACATTTATTGATATTATGTTATAGCTTGACATTTCAATTAAAATTAATACGTTGAACAGTTCTATATATTTATTAGATAACGATTTACAAATAGGAACTTGTAATAAGCATGATTGTCAAATAAATGTAACAAATGAATAAAATAAGTCGAGTACAATTGCTTGGAATTTGTTGTCATTGCATTAAATTCATTTGAATTGCGTGCGGACCTAATTACGTTTTCTATATTAAGTCGGAAGTAGACCAAATAATTATACATTGTATTCCGATATACAAATAATACAGTGAAAGTATTAAATACAGAAATAATCAGCGGCCCGGCAGACTCCAGGTGAATGACACGTGATGCACTTGACGACATTATGCAAGCGACAGGTTTTGGATAATATCCAGTGAATTACATAATAATTACTTGTAAGAAACCACATTATGTTTTCATAATTTTGATTAAGTACTTCTCTTGTTGCAGGTGGGGATTCTTTTCGTAAAAATGTCTTGCTGTAATACTGAGCAAATTACTTAAGGTAAGTGAATGTTTTAGTTGTTAAAAAGCG
>CAJQZN010010158.1:0-13310 GCA_907164685.1 Colias eurytheme | reverse complement strand
ATCAAATAGGGTATATAGACGTGTTTTGTTTATTATACATGTTAATTACCAATATAATACTTCAGATTTTGTATCGATTTTGAGAGATTTTTACAATTTTCATTTCTAGCTAGGTACTTAATAGGTATATTTTGTAGATATATTTTCAGTAATATAATGTCTACACGAACATTAATAATAGTAATGTCAAATAAAGTTGCAAAAATTATAATACATTTGTGATAATATGTGGTGTTTAAAACAAAAAGATTACCATCAATTAATCCAATTGGCAAATTTTATCTAACTAAAAACGTTTACGTATAACGTATTAAACTAAAAACGTTTCAAAATAACAAAATTGACAAATAATTGTAATGTTGAAACTGTAAAAAGTTCTAGGCCAAGTAACTTTCTCGAGAACAATGTCAGCAACAATAATGGAAGAGTTAAGTAAAAGAAAATCGGTAATGTATGGATTGTTAATTTATGTATGTAATGGCGCTCCTTAGGCGGAGTTCACTTAAATTTCGACACTGCTATCAATTGAGGCTTTGTTTCTCCGGCCATCGCCCTCACAGGCGTTTTACAATTAACTTACATGTGCTACAAGTTATGAGCTTAATACGATATACATTGACGATTATTAACTGACGTCCCAAAAACAAGGTTCTCAATTTGTAGCGTACTTTCATGTGCGTAGTTTCTACGAGTTTGGTTAGGTTTTATCTGCAATAGAGTCAAAATGAAGTAGGTAGATATATTAAAATGAATCTTCATTAAATTATTCATGAGAATATTGAAAAATATTTCATTCAGGGATCTACAATCTACATGTACCTATTCTTAAAACAACGACGCATAAACTCATAGCTATAATATACAGTTCAAACTTAATCACTTTAACGGCTCAAATTACATGAAGAACAGCTAATAAAGAATGCAATTTACACCAGGCTACCTAACCTCAATTAGCCACTATATAAATAGTTCCAAGTGATCACTATTTTCCTTATTCCCATAAAACGCTCGCTCCTTTGTCTTTTACCGCGAACTATTTGTTTACTTCATTACAACGCTAGTTACAACTGTACTAGAAGACCGGCACCTGCCTATCACACTAAATACTCCTTCTACGAAACCTTTTCCCAGCACCAAATTATTTCTCGGATCCTCACCGATATAGTTTTCCTTTAAAACACGCTTTTATTAGAGTCACCTGTTCTTTAGACTCGATTTTGACCTACTTTAGACGAACAGATTTAATTCATACTTTGAACACTTAAAGAATCGGTGACAATACAATAATTTCGTGTTTTTTGTATTTTTATTAACTATAAAATGTACAATTTTAACAAATTGCGATGCGTAATTTTGTAAACTGCGCAGTTATCGCAATCGTGACTACGTTTTGTGGTTTCAGTGACTTGGTAGTAAAGCTGTAGTACTAGAAACTTATCAATGAATCTATGGTTGTTTACCAATTTTAATAATATACCGTTTTACGTATGTAGGACGAAGGTTTAAATTGTTAAAGGGTTTTCCCATTGAGCAGTCCAAATATTAGAATTTGCTTAACAACACAACTTCGAAAATTGTGTTTTTCCGAAAATGATTACAGTTGTAGCAAATTTTCTTAGAACTTCTTCTTACGATATATTTAACGTTCAAACTATTGTTAAAAGACGTAGTAACAATATATGCATTATGCACTTTCTTTGCAAGTTAAAATAATAATTTCCAACACATTTCTAGGTTAAGACGTAACTTTTCCTGCGTTTATCGCTCGCAAATATAATTGTCACAATCATATATAAACGGTATCTTATCAGGGCAATTGAAAAATTAATAGTCAGTCTACATGGCTACTGTTTGTCATTATAATTACTTCGCGTCGATTGAAAATAGGCCAACTTATCGCACACACGACTTCAACTTACTGAAATTTTACTGTTGAATTATGAAATAGATTTACATTGTAATTCTTTGATGACAGGATGTAAGGTATAATGTCTCTCGCATCGGTATATGTATCGTTTAATTCTTTAGTCTTTAGTGTTTTGTGATTATTAAAAGCTACGTGTTTATCTAAACACATTATATTTTGTTTCTTAATTACACATTGCTTCATAGGCCCGTCGTAAATCACTTACGGTATGTTTATGTGTAACTGTCAAAATAATGAGTTCCTACGCGTCCTTATATTGATAATGCTTATGTATTCCTAATGTATATCTCTTCAACATCCAAACCCAATAAGTGTAAATCCCCGGCATTTCCATAAACGCTGTCTTACTTACACCTAGTGAGTCCTCGTTTATTTATAAATCCATCCCTCTTATATTACAATTTTGAATTATTGCCAGCTATTTGAAAATGTCTTGCGGCGTGCGGCCGTTCAGTTCTATCGGCTTGAGTACGTTTGTCTTATATTGTATGGTTATTCGATGCCAGCATTGTCATGACCACATTCGCGATAAATCTGTATGCAAGTTATTTATATTAAGGCTAAAAATATAGCGCTTCCTTATAAGGTTCTTATTTATTCGTCTATATATTTTGTTCTTATTGTTCAGGCTGTATTTAATCTTTTCGTAATACATATATCCTTAGAGGTGCATATAATGTTGTTATTTAGATTTAAATCACGTAATAGGCCATCAGTTTTCAGTACTTTTATTGCTTGTGTAATGAAGGCTGTACGTCTAATAAAATGATCAACGTAAATCGATCTTCCGAATACAATAGTCTATCAAAGTTTGCTTCGCAGATTTAAACGTTTTCAATAATATCTCGTGCACCTTGTCCTATTTGTCTATGATTCAATGTTGACTTACGATTTGTATTATACAAATATTTATAACCATAGACTTCATTGTGGGAACGTTAACCTTGTGTTGCCTGCTTCGGTTTGTCCATTGAGAATTTTCAACGGTTGACGTTTAAATCAAAAATTGTTACGGCAATGTGACAGAAGGAGTGAGCAATTGTATGAAGCGCTTGATGATGTCATTAGAATTTAACTTTTAATTGTTAATGGGTTATTCTACGCTTCAGTTAGCACTGAAATTTAAAAATATTTGTCCAAAAAAATCAGAATTTCCCTCGTTTTAGAACAGTTATTGCTGTATATTCTATTTTTAAATTATCGATCTATACATTGAAATGCAAGCCCAGATGCTAAATATTTTTTTACAATCAAGAGGCCTCATTTGATTGTTGATTGCTTAAGGTTTTATCACAATAATTACGAATAGGTTATGTACGCAATATGTCTGATGACATGGAAACACAACTGATTGGTTTGTACCCGCCATAAAATAAACATTCAAGTCGTAAAGTTGGATATAAACTTGAAGTTACATTGTTCGTAATCAAGCTATCTAAGATTGAGTACATCACTTGAGATGAGCAAAGTGGCCTGACGATGATTTACGATTTTAAACAAGAAAATGTTTTGTATTTATCTATTAAAAATGTGTGCGAAAATGAATTATGCAAGTTTCGATTCGAAAAAGTCGAATTTGCAATGTGCTGTGGAATTTAATAAGGATCTTTAAAGTATGGACAAATCATTTTAAATCATTTAAAACAAATCATATTTAACGCTGACAGTAAAGTTAACACAAAACATGTTATCCCCAAAGCCCATTGAAGTTAGAAAACACGAATAAAAATACGCAACCGCGTTAAAATATGCAGCGATGCGTCACGTATTGTTATTAATCTGCCTAAACGCTCACAATATTTATTTATTTATTCAGGCGGAAGGGGAGAGTCAGTAATTGGCACATCACAATAGAGATTACCCGGCTTACCGGCGAGTTTTGTGATTCAAATATCGACGGCTCGGTGGGCGACAATACGAGCCTGTTATGATAATATTCATGACATTTCATACAATAATTTGTCTGCAAACTTCTCACATCGAGTGTCCGTTGGATTCTTTATAGCCGTTGAGTGTTTTGTTATAATTGGCCTGCATAATGTAACACGTTCCGTGTTGGGAACTTCGGCTTATCTATTTTGAAATGAATCTAGCGATGTGCTCACATTTGCTTATGTTATTAATAGATTACTAATTAATATTTATTGCCCTATCTAGGACTGAAATAGAAGTTAATTTAACACTCGATTATCTGTCCTGATGTCTATTTACTGTTATTTTGATTATGGTGTTGTTATGTTATTAAACTCGCATCGGAACTGCTATGAGGAACCATAGAAGCGCAATAAAACGTTTCCTCACCTCAACTTAGTTATACATATATATTTAATGAAACTGTTTACATAGAAGAAAGCTTTACTTCTGTATTTATTAGATGGTCTTACATACTTAGCGATCCTTACCAATCTTATTTTAACCCTCATGAATAGTATACTAATTGTTATATTCAAATGGGCGCAAAAAGCGGTGGTGTCAATAAAGTGTAGCGATCACGATCCACCGGCGCATGCGCATCAATCTTGGGATCACTGTCGACTCCGACTCGCCCCTCGCGATTAATCACAACTCGAACGTTTTCGATTAGCGCATAGCAGCAAAAAGAAACGGTCCAATTAAGAAACATCAACGGGCTTAATTTGTTTTCGAATCAACGTCCGCGTCAAAGGGTTTTATAGTGTTTATTTTGGGGATCGAGATATCGTCGTTCAGGCATTCTGCACGTAGGCTTATGAAATCAGTACTTTTATCCAAATCTACTAGGTTTACTTATTTGAACCTAAGCTGTTCTTACACCTATCCTTGCATCATCCATCATTTCAGAATCATTGATTGCGATTTCGCACGGCGTGACCCAAATGCGTCCATTACCTAGCCTTTAATGAGAGTGTACAAATATATTAGTCGGAAACAGGAAGTGTCAAATGGAGTTTCTCTGTCCGTTCCACGGCACAGTTCGTTAAGTGCCTATATGTTATTGTTCAATGCAAATACTTGGTGTTTGATCGCACGGCGCCGTGTGGATATTAAGGTACTTAACCGGATGAGACCGTTTGCTTAACAGATTTTTTATATGACACGTGCTTAACGTTGAGTCAATAATGTTTATTGGAATCGGCTTCATTAATGAGTGATAACTGTACCTACGGTTTGGATAGAGGTTTGATCGCGAAACACATATACATACATAGTTTAGTAGTTGTAGGCTCTATATCAACAATTCCAACACCTTCAACAATTATATCCGACGGGTTCCATACAATTCTTTCTTTATCATTTTCATCTTTATAGTTCTCTTTCAGTAATAGTTATTGAAATATTTGTATTCTAATGATGTCATCACATGATTTAAATTCAATGGTTATTTTATACGTTTCTTGACACCACCTCAAATTTACCATTACCAACGTGCTTCAGCGATCATGCGTAAAGTTTATCTAAAGTGATACAAGCGTACTCCATTTTAAATTGCACTTGGCAATTTAAATGGCGGATATCGGAGTAATTACGGACGATACACTCCCGCTGTGCTGTGTCATTTGCTTACTACATCTGCGGGTCTAATTGTGCCACTTTAATTATTTCTAATGTATGAATTTTCTCGTGTATATGTCATTATAGCGCTTTTTCCGCTGTTTATAACTGTATCATAATGAAAATTAGTGGTAGATTTGGTTCCAAGTGCTTGGATTGTCGCCAAACCTCTTATAATTTATTCGTTTGTCATCTAATTTAAAGCCATAAATAATTTGAGATTATTCTTATATATAGTCAATTTCTATTGAGAAACCACCGAAAGTTCTACAACTACAGTGACTGGCTTGGTTTTGGTTATCTACACACAACAACCAAGTCTAGGGATATTTTGTATTGTACAAATATCTTTTAGATAGACTTTGTTGATGTGTGTATAACATTAATCTTGCCATGCGATGCAAACTTTACTACATTTTCATCTTTGAAACTAAGGTTCTATAAAACGTATACATCAATACTTCCAGAACATTCTTCTCCATTAAATACGTCTTCACCTCCAATTAAATGCCAATTAAAGTTCACACTGTCAATGTTATGTACCTAAATGCACTAGTTATGTTCCCGGACATGCGGGTGCACGTGCTTCCGACGAATATGAATTTCATTATTCATGTGACTGCTAACTGCTAACTGCTAACCTTGTCATCATTTGCATACCTTTTTATACACACGTTTGACGTCATGGGAAAGTTTTGGTAGCTTAGTGGTGTGTGAAGGAATATAGCTGAATTTTACCGTCTGAAATTTTAATTTAGAACGTTAGTCTTTGCGTAAGCCTTTAATCTAATTGTGGAAATGTTATCGATTTCTGTTTTAGAGTAGACGTGTAACAAATATTTGGATACCAATCTTGGTTAATTTCGCGTTTCATGATAGTATTAGGAATTAACAACTCATCCGGTAAATGTTTAGTCAATAAATTAAAATCAATGCGTGTACATTACTTTTGATGTAGTGTATATTGTTAACTAATGTGTATTCATTGTTTCAGTTGTATGAAATCAGCGACGACCCCCAGAGGAAGGAGTTTCTCGACGATTTGTTTTCGTTCATGCAGAAGAGAGGTAAGTGGTTTGATTATTTATAAAAATTGTACTGAACATATTTTGTTCATTCTATTAGAGATTGTTGATGGATGTGGAGCATTTAATGCCTTAGGAAACTGCTTTAACTTTAAATATTGCACTAATATTTTGGTTTCATATTTTACCGTTGTTATCCATACTAATATTATAAATGCGAAAGTAATTCTGTCTGTCTGTTACTCAATCACGCTTAAACTACTGAACCAATTTTCATGAAATTTGGTATGGAAATATTTTGATACCCGAGAAAGGACATAGGCTACTTTTTATTCCGGGAAAATGACGCAATCCCGGAAATCCCACGGGAACGGGAAATATGCGGGTATTTCTTTGACTGCGCGGGCGAAGCCGCGGACGGAAACCTAGTTTATAATAGATTCGTTCATTAATTTTGACTGATTGAAATCTTTTTCTATACTTGTTATAGTTTTTATTGTATAGCCAGAATTAAAATCACCAAATCACGATGTAAGATGTCGTTTAACTCGTACCTACTTGATTAATTTCAACGATTGATATTTCGCATAATTCATCATTCTCTAAGTACTCTATTGAAGCTCATCGGGTGTTAGACGTGGCCAGTGTAAGTTGAGCTATTGTATCATATATTGTAATAAATTAAAGGGGTCAAGCTATAGTTGTGTTGATACGGATCAGATACGGTTTATCTGGCCGTATAAACGATTTTATATTGTAAAGATCGGCGTGGAAGTGATAAGATCGTGAGTGATTGACTGTCTGTCTGTCTGTGCTGGTAATTAGCTGTAGAGAAATCTAGTATCAATGCTGAATGGGGAAATAATGCAGGTGCTGAAATGTATTGTAATTTATACGTATTTTAGTCTGATATGGTAACCTGGACCTAGTGTGATACAAAAAAAATTGAGGTATTTAACAAACATATGATTACAATAAAATTATAAGCTAATAATAATAATAGTAGGTAGGTATATTAGTTTCAAAGAAAATGTCTAAATTATTAATGGTTGAAGCTTTTTTATAGCTGTCTTTTAATCAAAATCATAAAAATTATATATCAAAAATTTTCCTTAGTTAAGCAGATTACTCATAGGCGATATCATATTTTAAATAAAAATAAATAAATTGCTAAAACATGACGCATATAAATCGATCTAATAAATTACAATTTATTTTAACCTTGCAATTCTGGTTACATATGAGTGTGGGAAATCGCATTATAACGTTAATATTTCTTTAGATATCATAATAGAAATAATTAAGCGAAAGATATCTTCAGGCGTTGATGGTGCGCGGGCGCGTGATTGATAACTATCGACGTCTCGTTCCGACGCATTGATAAATGTATCGTCTGTCTCTTTCTGACTTTAATTGATCCCCGTAGCGCCATCAATGAGAGATATATCATGTTGATATTAGACTTGTTAAGAATCGATTGTTCTTTTTAACCCTAAAATATCTAAAAATCTTGCGATTTTATTGTATGTTACAAATTACTTATTAGTTTATATCAAATCGCGTAGGTAGTATATTTATAATAAATAAAGTATGGTTAGAAAATTAATTTGCGATAGGTACTCGTTTAATCAAGAGACCGTCTATAATCTATTACACCGAAGTAATTGGAATTTGGTATAAATAATCTTGTTTTATAATTGTATTCATTATTTCCAATAATATTAAGGAAAATCTTACATCTTCAGATTTTTTATTTTCATTTTTAATGTATTGTTATGACTTGTCACAACTAAGATGGTATATAAATGTTCATAATTAAAAAAAATTCAGCCAAACTTTTGAATCTTGCGCAGTAAGCGCATAATCATGCCATGATTAGAAGAGCTTGCAATTTCTTCATTAATCGGTACCAACATCAAAATTTTAAATTACACACATTATCTCAATTTTATCCACATACATAATTTAATACATAGACATATACACATGCTTTTTTTCACATACAACAGAATATTGAAGTTACATTTACACCGCACCGTAATAGGTCCACACGTTGAGTCTATCTCTCTCGCCGATCAAAACGAGCTGTCCTTATCTCGTAAGGATTAAATTATTATTCAATTTATCATACCGTGGCCAATAAACTTCTGGTTGTTATTACGCGGATTGCGATAACAAAACTAATTGTATTTCAATTGCAATGCCGATATCGGATCGGTTAACATAGATTCGCTTCTCGAACTTTCCAGAAATATCAAATGATTATTATTGATTTGTATTTTCAAAGGGGGGTGGAAATAATTTAAGCACCGTATTGAAAGTTATTCAAAAATATTTATTATTTTATATATCTATTTATACTAGGTATCTCATATTATAATATTACAGCTTTATTAGCTGAAGAGACATATCTTTGTTTATACACGGGTACACGGCTGCACGGGTCTGATTTGAAAAATTATTTCACTGTTAGATAGTCCATTTATTTAGGAAGACATGTCATCACATTAAAACCAATACGAGTAGAGCAATGCGGATTAAACCTCGGGGCACAGCTAGTAATTATTAAGTCGTTCTTGACTTGGCTAAAACCTCATTTTATAAATCAAGTGGACATCTAGTTAAAATCAAAAATGCTAACGACACGCGGTGTGGTCACCACGCATTACCGAGCGCATCAAAGTTTAATTATTAGAATTAATATTTCTCGTCCGCATATGCCAGCCGTTCGTCTGATCTCGTATTAATAATGTTTTATCATTTATTATTTCTTATGAGTAATGAAAGTTAACCCGCCACGCCCCGCGACGCCGCGCACTCTGTCTTCGTCTCGGCTGTAAAAAATGTAACCGTAATTTTTATCAATCCTTACCATTTAGAGATGTGATATCGAATGTCCGAGATGTTTCTTTTTCAATTTTTGCAATGAAACTTCATATTATTTATTGTTAAATATCTTCATTCTATTTTGTTGAAAGATCGTTTGCACGGGATACAGATAGGCAGTCCTAAAATCGGAAATAGAAAAGTTTTTTCTAAAATCAAAATGTAGTATTTTTAATAAACAGCAAATTATTTAAAATAAAGCATCTAATTAACTTCTATTATAAATGGCGGGTAAATTAAATAATTAATTTTAATATCCATGGTAAAAAATGTTGATGTATTTTCATTATTTCTATCATAAAATCATGTTCAAAGACCATATCTATGGAGATAATGATCAAGGATCATAATATCCTAGTGATAACCATTTCATAGGCGGTTATATGTTGACTAACTCGTTAGAGCTGATTGATCGCCCATCAACATGCTCCTGTCCTTATACAGGATGCTTCTAAACTTGGAATAAAAAAAAAATTTAAACAAGTTCCATTTTGATTTGAATGCTCTTAAAGACAATTTGAATTTGGAATCAACTAGAATTTTGCAAAGAAAAAAAACGATCATTCGACAGGAAAGGTAAAATTGTACTTACGTATATTTATTAAAATAAAGAAATAAATCAGTATGTAGAATTATGGGAAAAGCGCACTCTGTATAACATCCATTGTTTCACTTGTTAATAGCGGGTATAGTGTAACTAATAACATCTCATTCGGATTCATTTCCCGTGATTAATTATCTGTTTAATCGATATAAGATGTTGTGCCAACAGCCTTCTCAAGTATCCTTTACTATACACCCTCGATTATAATCTCTATTTCAAAGTGTTAAGGTTCAAATTCGTTCAACGCTACAAGGTCATAGATTAGATTATAGTGTGGATCTATCAAATTTTTTTCGTCTCATTGAAGATAGCTTTTGTTAGAGTTTTAATTGGTGTCTTTAACTAGCTTGTAGTTAATTCGATTTTTGGGTCGAGCATTGCCCATTTGTTCATGTCTGCTTAGTCTTATAATCTAAATTTGATTGATTGGGAGTTTTAACTAAATATTCGATGTAAGAATTGATTTGGTATAAGCAATTTTCTCGTCAAGTATAATTAGTTTTTTGTTCTAATTACATTTTGGGCTTAATTAGTTTAAATTTATTAGTTGATCATACACATGATAGTATATATACGTTGGATCCGTTATATTAATATATTAACTAAAACACATTTTATGTTGAAGGTTTGGCAGAAGAGGTAAAATTTATTAGATGTATCATTTTACGATAGCAAAGAATCCATTAAATTTTTATGTGTAACATCAGTTATTTGAATCAAAGTATTCATTCTATGATTCCATAAGATTTTGACCAATATTTTCTACTGGGGTTTTTGAAGGAACCTTGAAGACAGTAGAATAAGAAGATACAGAAGTCAACTTCATTAATAAGCAAACAATTTAATCTATCCAACGTTGACGCATCGTTAGTTCACAAGGTGCAAGTTTAGTGAAATTTTTAATTTGTTCAGCATTCCACGTGGCTTATTGAAAACGAGTCGCTCCAAATAAATGGTGACGATTGTAGGGGGAAGATTGATGGATGGAAATTGTCACATAACATCCATTATATTCGTATGGGGTTTGAAGAACGTGTGTTGTTCATTATCTTTTTAAATGTTGTTGATGGAAAATTAGACGAAATCGGTAGAAGGAATTACGAAGATAACTCAAAAGAAAAATTAGAATTATGAACGCAAGTTGGCAAATACCAATATTTATTGCAATTTCAAACATTTATTTATAATATTTAAGATAAGTATTATATTATACGCGTATCGTAATGTTATAAGCGCATCGAAACCGTTTACTAAAGGAAATGTCTAAAATACATGGGTACGTAACAATTAATAAAAAACAATTTGCACAAATTATAAGGGTCGTGAACAAAGTTAAACTGTATAAATACGAAGCCGATGGAATTGATGAATCGTCGGAGGTTGAAAGGTTGACGGTCATCTAGCAATAACGGTGTGTCGAGTCATTCAGGACAACCATTTTGTGTGTCGCAAGTTATAGGATATTACGGTTTTATTGAAGAAGTTTAAATTGTTGGAGTGAAACTTCTTTAGGCGCGTTGAGAGTAACATTCAATTCAATTTCAAGGTCGCGTCATGACACTACCGTCACGTCATAAGGCGACGATTTTGTTATCTTATCTTGCCGGAAAAGTTTCACTTCTGACACGTGCGCTCGGCTCACACGCTTCTTTTTTTTCATAACTGTGCAGTGAATATGCTCAAACTAATTTTGGTAATTCGTTCGCTTATAGTAGAACTAAAAAATATTAATTTTGTATTATGCTCACTCACATCGTGCTAAATTATACATATCTATTCATCTTCATGATTATAAAATCAATAAGCTCACGACTTCCACTAAAAACTTTTTCCAAAAGTGAGTCATTCGCTTCCGCCAATAATTTGTACGTCCACTTCGAAATTTACCCTCTCGTATGAGTAGACTTTAGTAGAACATTTCAACCCGATTAGAGCGAATTTGAACATGTTATTATTTTCCTACATTACCAATAATAATCCAGAGGTATTTAATTTTTTATAATAAAAGAATAGATATTTAAAACAGTTGTTGTACAAAAATAAGTCATGAATGATAACTTAAAAGCCGTCCAACAACACTATGATTAATATCAATCATTTCGAATTAGTCAACAAAAATGTTTTCAATATTATAAAACCGCGGTCGCACCGTAGCGCGATCAAACGAGAACCACGCAGCTGTCTAATTCTTAAATAAATAAAACTCGTATTAATCAAATTAAATCTACTGATAAGCTTACATCAGATTGGACGGTTTTAGATGTCGCTTAGTTTTCACTTCTCAGTTTCAGCCAGAATGTGATGTATGGCGGGTGTTGAAAGGAGAAATCGCGTGTGACATTTTATTTGTGGAAATATTAAATTAAAGGAACGTTTCTTTGAATTTTTGATGGAAGATAGTGTGTATACGTGTATAGACTACATGTGTATATGTTTCACCTATCTGAAATAGAATTGGATGATCCTAGAATCATTGCGAAGTCCAGAAGATTTGGGATTTTAAATATTTTAAAATCAGCCTGCTAGATTGACTTATATCTTTAAGTATTGCATCCAACTCTTTACTACTTAATATAACCTTATAATATGACTATTCACGTCTCATTTGTTCCTTTATATGTCAAAAATAATGCTCATGCTAAAAGGAACCCGATTATTCCGCTCTTATATTTCTTGTAGCAATTAAACCATCTGCCTAACGACAGGTAAGAATTATAAATATGTAGACCAACGATTCCGAATGTCTCGCTTACGTTCACGGCTCTATTAATAATTTTTATCACGACTTAAATGTTTCTTTTGTTTCTGCACTCAATAAAATCATTTTAGTAGTGTATGACGCTCTTTGATCCCCGAGTAATATTATACGCTACTGTTTACAATTGCTTTGTTTTCACGGTTTAATTGTTATACTTATGTTTGCTTTGATAGTTAGTCATCTTTTCATGGTGTTTACTGCGTGTCAGTTAAGCTTGAAATAGTCACATTCGTTAATTGGATACTTATTTTGCAGTTCGTTGCCGCGGTTCTTTACATCTTGTAATATCATTTATTGATAACCTTTCAATAATCTTTGATAAGTGTTTTAAGGGAAACTTTTTGAATTTTCTTTCCGTTTCTTAATACGTACTACTTCGGATTCAAAAACTGTTGCCGCTAACGTTACCTACATAAGAATACCTAAGTTGAAATTCTGACTTAGACTAGACCGGGTATATAGTGTCTGAAATGCATGAAATTGTATACAAAAATATTATAATAATTTAGGTACGTCACAACATGGTCACAAATCACAATGTACGTCATTTCGGAGAACGAATAAGACCACCTCTATTGA
>CAJQZN010010157.1:0-16538 GCA_907164685.1 Colias eurytheme | reverse complement strand
ACAGTAAGAAGTTCACATATAACATATTAGATATTATTTTTAACAATATCTCTATACCAAATTTCATGCAAATTGGTTCAGTAGTTATGGCGTGATTGAGTAACAGACAGACAGACAGAGTTACTTTCGCATTTATAATATTAGTATGGATTTCCCGAGTTTAGTGCTCAGTTTTTTATTTTCGGACAAATTAGATAATATTATAATATGTGTGTAGATATTATTAATTCCTTATGTTTTTTGAAAGAGATTCGTATTAATAACTTAATTTTATATTTATCTAGTCTTTTGATCTTAAAGATATCGAATGTAATCTGTATTATGTTTAAAGTTGTCCAATCGAAACTTCTATGGCATCGTTATATTAATATTGTGATATTTTTTTAATATTATAGAGTATCTTGCCGGTTCTATTCCGTAAATAATATGTGTTGTCTAGAATTAATTTCAAATTCAACACTAATTTCGTATGCAAGTCTTGAATTTTGTCTTTGCTAAAAATCGAGAAGGCATTTGACTTGCATATTAGAAATTTCGGGTATATTTATATTCAGTACTCCGGTACGTATCTATAATAAGATGTTTCTCGAATATATTAAGCTATACTATTAACTTAATTTGGTTCAATATTTTACATATTTTACTAAACAATCAATCAGTCCACATATATCAGCAAATATCATACTTTATGGTTACAATAATAAGATCCACCAATAAACGTCCACATTACCATAACATGTGACGTATCTATTATCAGATCTTTATGACTTACATAGATGTTTTTTAATAAAAGAATATAGGTAGGAGCGTTTAATCCCGCGGGAGTCGTAAATGTTTACGAGCTAGCCTCGTCGCGGTGTGAACCCGGCCTTATGACGCCTACGTCTGTCATCGACGGATTAGGCTGTGGACACACAAGTGTTTTAATAAATCATGGAATAACACACTTTTAAGTAACTCTTGGCAACTGCTGACAAAGTAATATATACGCGTACTGCCCTTTCCTTTGTCTGGCTTTCGAATATTTGAAAATACATATTCGATTCTTTGTTACCAATTTCTAATAATTATTTTCTTAAAATATATTTGAGTCTTTTCTTTATGGTTAGAACATTTTCAAATTCCATTTATTTAATTACTAAATTATAATGTACTGAATTAATATTATTACGCTGTATGAAAAATCCAAGACTATTTATTATATTTGTCAATTATGTCTGGCTCACATTAAATAGTCGATTCATTTGTAAATGTGTTTTTACTATTTCTATAGAAAAGTTTACATATTTCCTAACTCATTGTGCCTCAAACTTTAAGCAACAGGACAGGCCGTCTTCAATATTGCCACTTATTGTATTTTGTATTATTTACCCACATTTACGATCCGTATCGTTCATATTTTTGAGTGAGTCCAAACTACTTAAAATTTTATTACCCTATTTTCTACTTCCGCGGATTTTATCGACGACTGTAAAACTGTTTGTTGTTTAATTAAATGAAATATTAATGGAGAAGCTTATACTTTGATAATATAAATGCCGTTTAAAGATAATTTACGAGGATATTAAATAATTTGTTCAATTTATTAAGTGAGTAATATTATAAATTTTATGCCACTGTTGTTCGATACGTAAAACTACTGAATGTTTTATAACTGTTATAAAGTTTATACAGATGATTTAGTTGTGATATAGGTATTTGAAAGAATAGTCCTGGTAATTTATACATAATTTAAAAGCTTGAAGCAGTAAAATAATCTTAATTATGAAGAACCTATTATTATAAAATATTCACGTCTTTATGCAATGCATTCCAAACCATCAAAATTCATGATTTACAATATAAGGTTTACAAGTTTTAAACATTACAAGTAGAATTGTAAGAATATTTTCTCCCAACATTATCAAAAATAATCGAATTGCTTCTATCTACTATATAAAAATAAGTCGAGTTTTCTTTCCTGATGCTATCTATTACTCCAGAACGTACGAACCGATTTCCACGGTTTTGCATTCGTTGGAAAGGTCTCGGGCTCCGTGAGGTTTACAGCAAAGAAAAGGTGTCTCTGGTGGCTAAACGGAGTTCGCCCGGTTTGCTAGTATCACATAATAAAGGGTTTCATGAGAAATACAGTAAATTGTCATCAAACCATTTATAAACTAAACAATTGAACATCATTACCAAGTTATATGTTTTGACACTCCATTATGGGAAGCTGCTAGAAATTATCAACGGATTTTGACGTTTATCCATTGATTGCATTTTACAGTTGACATCATCTTTATAGTTTAATGGGCTTTAATGTTTTGATAATAGTGTTCTATTGTTGATTTATTTACTTAAACGTTTTTGCGTTGTATTTGGATAAAAAAATCTGTACTGCTTTGAAATAGAAGTCAATGAATGCGATGGGCTGCGCATTCTGTATTTATTATTTATTCGTTTATTATATTTAATGCTAGAAACAATCTAAAAATGTTTTTAATTATTGCATGATCGTGCATATTATTTGTTTTATGATAAACCTATAGTATTTAGTTTGTCTTTTGGTATTTAATAAAGTATCATCGTATTTATTTACACAAATCAATACTAATGTATCCTAATGAAGTTTTAGTAAGGTAACAAACTAATTAATTAAGCCAACATTTAACCCTTTAAAGTTATAATTATAATTGATGCAACTTCGAACACGAGGCATGACATATGTCCGATCTGAAACCACATATTATCTCTACTTAATTAATAATTAAAATGATGTAAAAACCCACAGCATGTCAAAAGGACATGTAAATACCACTTAAGCAAGATAGTTGATTAGAAGTAATCAAATTAATTATTTTAACCCTTCCGTGCCGTAATTAATTGTACGATATATATCGTGTATAAAGACTTCACGTTGAGATGGACAATTATGATCATATGTCAAGATAATTTAATTTTTATGGAATTCAATGTACATATTTGATTAATGAAAGTGTTAATGTGCGAATTTGAATTTGAATATAGTTGTGTTTTGATTGGCATAATCACGAATGAAAATGGAAGTATTTTTCAGTGTTTCTATTTACACTTATAGTGTTATAATATCAAGTGGATGGCGCGCTAGGCATTATAGCTAACATACAGAAGACACGTGGTGATGGTGTGTGAATAATATTAATATTTAATTATCAGCATAAGCTACGGATTTTCACGACATATTGAACACTTATCGCTTGGTTTCGAAATAGAAACAATGCTATCATATTATCGAGAACATAGCAGCCACAATTGAAATAAAACTCAGCATATAAATACAGTCTCTAATACATAACAACACGATGAAATCAAGTGGCCAATACAAAATAAATTACTCCAATAAATGTATTCTTAAAATGAGGTGTATCGCACTCAAAATCATCCGTGAATTCACGGATAATGTATTTGACAATATTAGTGTCCGGTTCAAGAGAAAGTGATAAAATTTGTTCCGGATCTAACGAGGGGTCAATTTTACAATACTATGTCGTTTTGTATCTGGCCAAGATTTGATATATTGTGTTGGGCGAACACTTGGGTGAATCTTTTGACAATATTTTATTCATTTGCGATGAAATTCTACGTTAAAATGTAACTACTTTAGGTGCAAATAAATAAATAAAATGCCTAAAATAATTTTTAGTGAGTTAATTACATGATAAATTCAAATAGATGAGGTGGAGATAAGTTCTTAACGATAAGACCCTAATTATCATAATCATGTTCTAAAATTAATAATTTTTGCATATTAATGTAAAACCATCTTCCTTTACCATATAAATAAATTATACTCAACGATTTATTTAAAGAGACTTAATAAATATTGTGACAATTGCCTCAATAATATAAAACGCATTGTACAAACCGAATAGAAGCGCACAAAAGTAAATAATTAGATATTTATTTAAATTATATAACAATAAAAACAATCATTAATATCTATAATCGATGGGGTGTTAAATTTACAAAACCATAATGATACCACAGTATAAGGAAGATAACGATTCCAAACAATCAATCAAAAACGGTTCTTTTTGAACAATCGATAAAATAAATGGGATTTTTACATCGGCATTGTAAGGGTTAAGTTAGTGGGAATGACACTAATACCTCACGCTTGGTTGATATTGGGGAGAAAATAGTTTTTTACGTAAATCTAATTTTTGCGTAATGCTCTTAGAAATTGTCATCTAAAGGAGTGTGGATGTGTTTATCAAATTATTTTCTATGGATTTTCGTAAATGTATTAGTTTGGGTGATTTGGGTAAGTTTTTGTTCAATGTGTATAACAGTGCATCATATTTTATCGTTTAGGGTCACGGGTTGATTATAATTCGGAAAATAGTGATATTTTTTTGTACATTTAGAAGACATGCTTATTCAGAACATTTACCATAATATTAGGTATTACTGACTTTAGTTTTATTGAAGAGAATTCACTATCTTCAAGTATTTGATGCTCTCCGAAAAGATTGGAAATTCTTGTCATCATTTTTATGAATACAATGTCAATATTAATATTAAACAATACAATAAAACACGTGATGTCAAATAAAAAAAATCAAATCGTACCACAACACTAACAGCCCTTGGCTCAAAGAATCGAATTAAAAAATAGGAAAAGGGGCGTCCATTTTGAAGTGGCAACAATTCACCGAATTTAAACCTCGTAATGTTAAATGGAGTGAAATCACGAGCCAGAACATGTGTACTTGCTTCTACGACTAATGGATTTAAAATTTATTGTATCACCACCCACTTTAAACATATTATTGTATGTAATATCACCCTTATTGGCATTAGGACGCGGTGTCAAGGAATCAATATTGCTTTAATACTTTTACTTTTGGAGAAGATAAATGTAAAAATATAATTTTTTTTACAAATATTAACTATAACAGTAGTAAATATAATAATAGTAACTTTCCACCCACAGCTTTGCTAGCGTTCTCGATCGCAAAATTAAATGGTAAACTAGTTATTTTTTCTGTTCTTACTTTCTCTCTACATATTTAATATCGGTAGATTAAGAATTTTTTTTCATTTCAAGACAGTAAGTTACAGTTGTACAAGCAGACAGTTGCAAATGTCTAATCAATAATAAATAATGCATTAGTAGAGATAAAATTTCGACGTATTTATAGTCTTTAAACATTCTAAATTTACAATTCTACAACAGACCGACAGCGACAGCATACATACTTACATAATCAAGTAAGAAACACGTACAAGTACCTAAATACATCTACATTATGATTTCATATATCACTTGCACATCCTGCAACATATAAACCCTTTTTCATCAACGTTCTTCGGAAGTCAATCGGTAATATCGTAAAAGTTTACGAGAAGCTTCCTACAATTAACGTCAGTCTGTCTTGACGACATGTTGCCGGGAATTTGCTTTATTATTGATGTTATTTTTATGTGTGTTTACTTATGTTTGCGAGAAGTATGTGAAAGTTTGAAGAATGTTTTGTAAATTTTTGTAGCCAGTCAAAAGTTTCAAGACAATTCGATATACATACAAGAACTACTCTATCATTGTCTGTCGTCTATAATTTTTATAATACATCTGCAAAAGTTTAAAATACTGTATAAAATGATCAAATTATAAAATAATAGAGCAATACTTGTTAATGTTACTTTAATTATTTCCACAAATCATAACTTATTTTCAGAAGCAACAGTATATTAATGTTAAGAATATTTTTCTAGTGCACCAATAGTTTTAGCAATAGTTTGTTTAAAAACTTAATTATAACTACAAATTTCGATATCTACATTTCACGTGAAAACAATTTAAACCTTTATTGCAGTAGTGGGTGTTTGGTACCGCAGAAATTTAATCTTTAAACTGTTCTGTTGGTTCTGGCTTCGTTAAAAACTGCATTAGTCGCGTTTATCGGCGTCGTTAACTCGCGCTTAAACTGTTTACCTCAGTCTACGGTTGTAAAAGAGTTAAGTTTAACTATTTCTGCTGTTGTTGTGCCTTTGAGATTTGGGGAGCCGGTTGTAAGAGATATTTACACGTTAGTTCTACAAAAATTAATGGAAATGTAAAAAAGTAACAAAATAAATAATACAATCTGTACAGCCTACCAACATTTTTACATTTACAATTTGGAGCAATACCATCTTCATCTATATATCTATCTATATAGACTCATGTAGCACCAACTTAATTTTTTTTTAACAGAAATGTAATTTTGTGTCCAGTAAAGACAGGCAAAACACCAGTTATCAACTTAATCGATGAAAACCTATTTGATCTCAATGTTCAATATCTACAAGCACAGTAAAATACCTATTAAAAATTATTGTTAAATTTACATTTCATTAAATAACCCGTGTTTGCAATATTTGAGAAGCGCTGGCGAATTTGTCACAATTTAATAGAAGAATCAACATCACAATACTCGCAGACGTTGCATTGCGGAAGCGAAGTTGTAAATTTTTACAACCCCCGGCTTGTTGGACCGACAGCACGCAGACGAAGGGTTGGAAAGGTTATTGGAAAAAAATATTGACAAAATCTATTCAAAAAAATGTACGTCGCATGGTATTATGTTTTCTTTTCACTTTGAATAGATTTTATTGATGCTGAAAACAAAATAGAATTCATGCTGTATTTCCTTTATTTTTAATTTTTATAACAAAATATTAAGTACTTTGCCCTCATATTAATACCACTTATAGTATCAATATACAAGTAAAACGTAGTACCTATAAGAAAATATACAATCCAAATATTTAAAATAGCAATATGAATGTTCTTAAATTTTTAACTATTTAGATATATTTTTCTTCTACAACATAAGTAGTTTTAATACATCTGTATCAAAATTATGTTAACCCTAACTTAGTGCTTAGGTCAGAATTGACCCTACATGTTAAATTACCATCTCAGTACTTGACTTCCAATTACCTTTGTTTATCCTATTAGTGTTTCGGCCTACGAAGATCTACAAACAAGCCTTATTAAACAGACAGACGGAAGGCCTGCGGATGTGACGACGTAATCTAGATCGGATGTGCTATGCAAATGTACATGTTTATAAAGTACTGGATATGATAGTGTTATTAAATAATAATATGCTCTGCTAAGGCTTGTAAATAAAAATAAACATTTTTATTTTCAAGTTTGTTTTTCAATTTATAGAACGAAACATTGAAATTTGGCACATGGATTATCACATGGTTATTTATCCCTATTTTTGCATATTCTGTCATTTTGTGAAACAATGCAGTAGTTTTTCATACAAGCAATCGCTAATCTTTTTACGTCTATTATTTTTTTCTAAGTGAAAGTTTCATTGTTAAAAGAGTAACTTATTATATATTTGTTCAGTTATATTTCAATTAGTTATAGTCCGTTAATTTAATTTTTAAAACGCATCAAAACCGAATACGTTACAGCGAGGAGTTAACTTTTATTATTTTTTTTTTTTTTAGCACACTGCTCAGGCATTTGACCGCCATCTCACCTGATGGTAAGTGAAGATGCGGTCTTTCAGGTTAGCATGCCTGATCAGTAAGGTAAAGCCTATTCACTTTGGCCTTGAATAGATCCAAATTGTTGTTTATAATACTAGCGGTCCGCCCCGACTTCGCCCGTGGTAATTTTTTACGTTTTCTCTACATAAGAACCATCCTCGTACTTCAAGGAATATAATAAAAAAAGAATTATCGAAATCGGTTCAGCCGTTCTCGAGTTATGCGCTTACCAACACATTTTGCGATTCATTTTTATATTATAAGATTATCATGGCTTGCATCTCAATTCTAGACTATAGTATCTTTGTTATCCAGGATATACGCTTAGGACAATTTCTCTCCAAAGTTATTTCTGATAACGTCAGCTTACGTTTCGACCAATACCGTGTTCTATTTGAGTGGTTTCTGTTTTGGGATTAAGTGCTAGGAGCAGGAATTATTTCGGACTATATAAATTATCCATACATACCTATATGGTACGAAGTTAATCCTAAAAAATGTGTAAATGGTTGCATTGTCTCGTCAGATTTCTTTACGCTTTTCATATCTCTGATATAGAATATCGGACTAACTATATAAATAAATGGGTAAAATTTGAAATTTAAATTTCGTCAAAAACCTTCAAATTAACTTTAAATAAGTTTTGATTTTAAACATTTACAATTTAAGAAGAAATTAATTTAAATATTTTCAAATAATGTTTCTTTACTAGACCAAAACTTTCTATCCTAATAAGATTTCTATCCAATTCAAATGATTTGCGATTCACACGGCACAATCGACAAATTATCGTGTTTCAATACCATTCCCACGTCATTAGACACGTGTTGAGGGTAGTTTGTCCTCAGCAAATATTGTCTTTGAGGACACTCCAGCGTTTAAGGGTTGAGTGTTTGGTGACAAGAGGTGACTTGGGATGCTTCGGAAATTACATTGGTATGGTTTGAAGTGGGCCATATTTTGTGTGTCCGTTTGATAATGTATTGTATTTTAAGAACTTAAATTTTAGTTTATAGGTATTTTGAAAATATTTGAAATTTTATTTATGAACTGTGTTGAACATTTTAGAGCAAGGGTGATCACAAATAAACCGGTACGAAGATAGTCGGTATTAAATATACGACTATAAGCGTAATAATGTCTCAATGTCAAAACATTACACTACTTATTGAATAAAAACTAAATTTATTAATTGATATTATGGGTCTCAAAGTCATAGAACGTATGTAGTAATAAATATTTAAGCATTGATAGCCGATGTTTGAAATATAGTACTATTGGTAATGCTTATACGAATCAAAATTAAAAACCACCAACAAATCACCAATCAAATATCTAATTGCACTACAAACAACTTCGCCAAATCTCGATCGACAATACAAAAGTCGCTTGTTATCGTCCACTACAATACGTTACCAATAATCTCTCCCTATTAATTATAATTGACATATTTCGTACTTCATCAGCAATTTGTCGAATATATTCTGAATGGCCACGTGGCGTCGTGTTTGTTTTGATGTCCGGGGTACTTTCGACCGGCCGCTCTCATTAGAGGGTTAGGTAGACGGTCAGACGTGCTCTCGATTGGAAATATAGAAGTGTTTTATGACCCCGATTATTCTAATCTATATATATATAAAACTCAAAGGTGACTGATATAGTGATCTATCAACGCACAGCCCAAACCACTGGACGTATCGGGATGAAATTTGGCATGCAGGTAGATGTCATAACGTAGGCGTCCCTTAAGAAAGGATTTTATAAAATTCATCCCCCAAGGGGATCAAATAGGGGATGAAAGTTTGTACCATGAAAATTTATCTTTTCCACGCAGGCGAAGCTGCGGGCAACAGCTAGTAATATATATATAAGTATAGTAGAGCAGGCATATAAGAGGTCGCTTTGTACAATATAGCTTATGAGATAGAAATAGACAAAAGAGGAAATAAATAAAATAATTAAGTAAGAACTTTTTTTGTATTCATTAAATAATCGCTTTTTAGAAATAAAACCTAAAACCAAATCTCTATTTGAAAGTAAAGTATAAAGATTTAACATAATTTTATTACTATTAATTAAATATGTATTTGTTTTTAAACCAAACTAAATTCTCACGTTTGTATGAGTGCCCTCTATTGTGCTAATTTACAAATATTAACTTTTATTCATAGCGCTTACGCCACGCGATCGCTAGAGGCTGTTTTAAACAATAAACATTAACAATAACAATTTAACTTGTATGGGTGATGAATAAAACATTGTGGGGTCACGTTCGTACCTTTAACGCGGTTATATTGTGCAATTAAATATATAAATAGTGACCCTAACCCGCTATTCGGAATCGGCGCTCTGACAAACTACAAATACATAATATTTTGTTTAGCTAAGATATCAACAACATCCAAATCGATTAAAATATTTTCGCCAAGTAGGTACCCATCTGCATCATCATCATCATGCATCTGTCGTAATTTTTTTAATATTTTTCATTATATAATTTATTTATTTCTCTCCGGGCAGAAAGTAAAATATTTTCGCCTGCTTTATTTTTCAGAAACATTATTTTTATAATTTTCAAATATCTACATTCACAATTCCCCTTTTACTAACTAAAATCCGTTTTTAAAAAGCCAAAACGTTTGAATAATGTATCGTTTATTGTTATTCGATTATGTATGGGAGACTTGGTCGTGTGGGACATCGCTTACGGCTATATGACTATATTTGCGGAAATCTATTTGTTGATTTTGTTTAAAAATCTGGTTAGGAAACAGAGATTTTTTGAAATGTGTGTGTTTTATCGGGTTAACACACACAATTAATCGTTATATTTAAATCCTATCGTAAGAATATAGAGTGTCTATTACAGGCAGTAGTTGAAACAAGTAGTTTCAAAAACAAATTCTTGTAAAAGTTTTAAAAATAAATTATTTTAAAACAATATAACTTGTTTATTTCTTAAAAGTTATTATTTCTCGTTTAAATATATAAAAAAATGTTTATTTCCTTTAAAATGAAGGAAAATTTAATGAAATAAAACTTAACTATAGGTTTCAAATCAAAACATGTCACATCAAATAATCGAGACCCAGAAAACAGGCGTGCATTTATTCAATTATAAAAAGAGAAAAACTCGAAAATTACATCGTTTAAACCCCACGGTCACCCCGAGAGAACAAAAGGGGGGAGGGGGGGGAGACACGTGGCTCGCACGCGTCGCTTGATGGACTGATGTAGGAAGATGGGGACAGAAATGCGTGGAGCTGTGTTGGTTTACATTTTATCTGAACTAATATTTTTATAAATAATAAGTAATTGTATTATGTAAGGAATAAAGAATGAATGAAAATTATTTAACCGTTTGAAACGAATTGTAAGAGTAGCTACTCTTTCTATTAGTAAAAGTTAAATAAAAATGTTTGTAAATTAAACATAGAAGTAAGTAATTACATAAATAAAAATACAAGATACATTTTTATTGTGGTTATTTTCATTTATGCAGCTATTCTTCTTCTAATAAAATAATTCTGTAAGCTAATTTAATAGCATAAGATTTTATTTCAATTACTAAAATACTTTGAGTAAACAATATTTGTGTTATATTTATTACCTCTTTATCTTCAAAAAATATTAAAAGTCCACTCCACTACTTTTAGTCCACACTTATACATCTTCCATTTGCGTATATTTGATTCGATACTGATTTTGTGAAAGACATTAAAACAGTGGACCTTCCACGATTGTTTTTATACAATTTTGACGCATGACGCGCACACGTGACTCAAATGTGTCGAACCAGTGTGCCCCAAGCTTTATTTGGTTTGATTTGAGGATGACATTTTGTTGTTATTTTTTTGTACATGTAATGTTATGTTGTTTTCTTGTTATCTGTTTTATGGAGAGGAGCGTGTCCTTTTGATTGACTGTCAAATTTACATTGTAACAATGACATAGTTTGTTTGCATCGTGTGAAAGTTATTTGAGAATCTTTGCAGTTGTTTATAATAAAACACGGTGATAGTATTGTCACGTATTGTTCAATGAATTGTTGTCGTTTATTAAGGTTACGCTTATCCAAAAACGAAAGGTCGTAACTTAATGTAGTTATTATGTTATAACATTGTCAAATTGCCAAAAAAACTTAAAATTATAGTCATGTGATGATATTATATTATTACCTGAGTACATAGGTAATAATTTATTTGTTTTTTTTTATAAAATGAAAGTTTATTCATGTGTGTGTGAAACTCAGATTGTTATAAAGTTGAGTTATGTTATTAAGTTGATAATATAATATTAACGATTATATCCGAACATTGATAATTCTCATAGAGATTTATAAATATAATTTTATCAGAAAATATAATAACACAACAATCAAATGAATGACCCCATTTGAAATCCTCAATTTAAGCAATTATTTGTAAAAGCAATTGATAGAAAGAAATCATTTCGCGCGATTCCTTCACTGTCCCCTTTAAATTCATTAAACACAACACGCATCGCTTACTTTAAAGCCCTACCAATAATTACATACGTTTTAACCTTCCCTACTAATATTTGAATATGGTTTTCAATTGACCTATTATACCAATTGTACACCACAATCGATTTTGAACTCTAGCCCTATAGTTATACGTTTGATTTTTGTATGGCTAATTGCGTATATTTAGGGTGATAATTCGTTGTTACAGAAAAAGAGGAATTATAAAACGTATTCGCTTAAAAGCGTAACTTTATTTGTAGTGTGTCACCGCCACTTACTTGGCCACATGTCGCCTGAAGGGCCTTTCAACTATTGTTCTATGTTGAATGCATGTTGCGATTTACTTTGAGAATATTCAGGACCAATATTGACTTTTTTTGTTACTTAATTATTCTGCAATTCGCTGTGATGTTGAATAATGAACACGTGCTGGAAATTTTGTTTTTGATGATAAAGATTTGGGTGTTATTTGGTGCTTTAAAGATTTTGAATTGTTTATTCGATTGAACTTTCTACGTATCTGGTTATCTATGAATCTGGGTATCTGGGATTTTTTACGAAGCTCAAATGAAAATTATGCTGTATCTTTGTAATTTATTGGGTACATTATTAATTATTATAGAAAAAATAATTTAGTATTATTACAGGACACTAGTCAACTTACAAACATACTATGATATGTTTTTGTATGTATGGAATCTAGATGAATATCATGTTCATCTTCTTTATATAAATCATACATAACGTAAACCCATATCGCAATGTATAATTTATATTATATCGCAGATATAATCATAACTTAGTACTTACTTTCAAATTTCAATATTTCTTTAAACTGTGAAAGAATCACATTACATAAAGCAAATTACACTCCACTATCAAAATCGCATAAACTTTACGACTCATCCAATCCAAGCGAATCAATAGCAATTGCTTTTAAAACTAAACTGTCGGAAATTCTCGGTTTGTTTTAATGGACAGAGGAAAATGGATAAACCGCGAAATATGTGGACACGGAACAAAACTTTAAATAATTGGTTCGTAGCACGCTTCGGCTACGATGAGCGTAGCGCCTTGATACTTGGCGTAGCTGTTTTATATTATTTTAAAATGTTAGTAAAATTCGTAGCGGTGCGTATGTATTTGTAGAGCGCAGTAATTCTTTCGCTTCGTTCCCTGATAAATGTATCAATCAATTTAAATAGTAAAGATATGCTTTATCATAACAATTATGTATTAAGTATATTTTACAAAATCATCTATGACAACGGCAGGTTTAAAATAATATAAAATACAAATATTTTAAAATGTAGAGTAATATAGAATCGTAAAATTTCATCTATATTAACACCTAAAACATTACTTTTATTGAACCATATAATTGCCAATGTTTATTTATTCTACTATGAACTTATATACAAGATTTCTTCATTTTCTGGAAAACAAATAAAAAATGCATCGTCAGGTCCCAGAAGTGCAATTAATGCTAGGAAAATCAAGTGTCCTCCAATTAGTTTGTAAGAGGAAGGCAATAAAACCGATATTTGGTGTGAAAATAGCACACTTGAATTGTTAAGGGCGCGTTAAATATTCCGTTGAAAATCCTCGATAGTTTTTGTGAAGAAAAGGGAAAGGCAATTAGTGGAAATTGCGTTAGGTTCTTGTTATTTTTTGAATAATTGGAAAAAATTTCAATAACATTTGTTGTGTTTGTTAATGTGCGGGTGTGAATAGTAGAAGTGATTAGTGACTTAGTTGGCCTTTGTGGGACGTTGTTAACACCACTGTATACCGTGTTTATTGGCAAATAAATGAATTTGAATTTGAATTTTTAATTTAGTGGGCATGGGACAAAGGCCTTCCTCAAGAATTTCCAGTACGACCGGTCACCAGTTTAGTAAGTTAGTTTTACAAACAGTGATAACATTAAATTAATAAAGATACCAATTTTTAAATAATCAGGACAAATAACTAACAACTAACACAATAATTAACAATCATTCAGTCATAAAAAATATTCAAAAGATACAATATATAAAAAGTACTTCTTCGAAAATAATCTATTAGTCTATAATTTTTTTCAAGTATCAAAAACATTATGTTCTCGTAAACGAAACCGAAAGAGTTACAGGCGTTCAGTGGACGTGGATAAGTCATTAACTAATACAAATAAATTAGATTTGTGGCAAAAAATAGCGGGTTCTGCCGATAATACCTCTCGAGGGACACTGATGTAGTGGCTTGTGGTCAATTGTACAGGGTGTTCAGAAAATTGCAATATGACTTATTTTGAAATTAAAAATTGTGATGGTCTTTATTTGGAATAGGAGTGTATGGAGATGAAGAAGTAAATTGAAGATTGGTTTTGTATGGTAAGACAATAGAGGGTGATTAAACACTATACAGTGTGTTTCAAATATATTAATCACTTGCTTTTTTCCAAATTTCCGTGGACATAAGAGCATTGTGGTAAAAAGGAACTTATATCTCTCTTTAGGTCTCCTAATCTACCAACAAAAATTAATACCATGATATTGCTCCGTGACTACGTAAGGAAATGAGATGTTGTTCAAAGATTATATATATCATAACATAACATAGAAATTCACTAAACATTCTCCCAACAATGCACAAAATAAAATCCAATTTCACAAAACAATATATCCGAAATCCGTTGGTACAAACAGTCTAAAAACGTGGAAACTTCTAGTGAATTGTTTGCGCATTTCCACGTTTGTTAATTAAACGCCAGTCCAAAGGCTTCACATGTTATTATGTTTTCGTATTAAATAATTGGATAATGTTACTAGAAGCTGTGTAAACCTATCACTGGAATAGACTAGACTTTAATTTAGCTCTTTGTTGATTGTCTGTTGGAATATCAGGTTTTTGCTTGTTAGGAATACGTGTTGTGAATTCGAAAACGTACGTTAAAAAGCTAGATTGGGTTTGCTAAATAGGACTGATTGCGGGCTTGATTGATCAGTTTTTTGGCTTTTTTGTAGTACTGGTAAACAATTAGTACAGTACAGGCTTGGCTCTGTTCAGGCTTGGGATTTAAACAAAAGTCATTCAACATCATCATTATCAGCCCATAATATAAGTTCCCACTGCTGGGACATAATCCACCACGCTGGCCGAACTTTTGATTCTTAGATATTTATTTATTTATTTATTTATTTATGATAAGGTACCTTACAGCTAGTGATACAATTTTTGAGATGAATAAATGATAATAAATGATATTTCGGTTTCTTAACGATATTTTCCTTCACTGATGAAAAGTCATTAGAGGTTACAAAATAAAATTAGGCACTATTATACCTACAGGCAATTTTAAATAAAATTGAAATATTTTTCTAAATATATTTGTTTGTGAAGAATATTATCATATCATTGAATGCAATAATCCAGAAAACTTGTAATAAAAGAAAAGTATGTAAGGCATAGTTACAGTGTGCGGGAAAACATTTCCCATCAGCCTGTATTTCCCGATCAATCCAGACCAGCACAGTGCAAGTTTTCCACAATCTAATTACGCTAAGTGCTTTTCTCTTTCCGCTTATACCATAAACATTAACGCTTACGTATAAGTCATGAGTGACAAGCGTATACATATAGAATTTGTAAATCAAATATCTTATATCAAAGATATCAGGAAAAAAATAACGGATAATAAGCTTTCACAACAAAGATTTAGCTTTATTCTTTGACTACGTAAAACTGTTAAATTAATTTAGATAGACAGAATTACCAACATTCAATTGTGATTAACTTTCTATTAATTTTAGCGGCTTCATATTATTATTACTTGAAAATTCATTCACAGAAAAAACAGAACATAATATTTTTGTTGTTTATTAAATAACTATCTGTCAGGAAGTCATAAGGCTATGCTAGTTACGAACATACATAATAAGGTGCAAGAATTAATATGTACATATATTATTTACTAGCTGTTTCCCGCGGTTTCACCCGCATTGCTCCGCTTATGTTGGTCTTAGCGTGATGATATATTATAGCCTATAGTCTTATATTATTTTATTAAGATTTAATATTGTTTGATATTTGCAAAACGCTGCAATGTTATGAGTTGGGCTGACACTAACTCGTCCTGGTGTGGGCATCGAAGCATTGAGGTCATACAATTTGTGCTTATATGTTTAAAGGGCAAGGTCTAATCATGTGACATCATTAAGAGCACTTAATATTATGAAAATCTTGCAGTAATAAAATTTAAACTTTGAAATATCTTACAATAAATGTAGTTTAATAAAAACGATAAGAATTTTTTTATTTATTTACCCTATAATATTAAAATATCTTAACACATGCTATTTTCAAATGTGCTTCGTTAGTCCGGGATCCATCGCTCATTAATTTTGCAAGTGATTACTATCAAGCTAATTTTTCGTGAGTAGCTTTATTTTGATGAGATGCCCAATAATTTAATGTACGAAACTCTCGATTGTGGTAGCTAACAGAGAAAACAAGGATAAAATATTTTGATTTGATGGTTCTCAAATATTAATTA